>PVMI01027501.1:19657-33293 GCA_008528875.1 Aulacorthum solani
AACAATAATTTACTGTTGACTCGATAGTATAATTATGCAGAATTCGCAGCTATATCGTGCCTACATACAAATACAATAAATACTCGGGTATTACAACTTACTAGTTGCCATTTACCGCAGTCATATTAGGTATTAAATTATAGTTCGTTTAGCAATTAATAGCAATAATAAATTATATAATTTAATCATGTCGTGCAACGATTTATGATTATAACGACGTAGGTGATGGTTCATATGATAAAAAATTCTTACCGCAAACATTTAACCATCCTTCGACCCGGCATGGGTACACGAGCTTGTTGGTGCACCGACTCCTCCGGCCCGCGAAGGGCTTGACGGGGCCAGCGCTATTGTTCATTTTTCACGCGCGTTTTAGCACCGAACCGGCATTGGCCACACACAGAAGCACTCGAATCAAAACACAACGTTCGAAAACGTATTTCGAAAACAATTTCGCGCGCTCGTTCGGAACACTCGGAGACGGGCGAACTACACGGACGCACTGACGAGGCGGCGAACTATGGCAACGCGTGACTCTACTGGTGCGCCGGCAACGCGTGAACTGACTGCAGTGCCGTCCGCGGTTTGTGGTCCGTCCGTGCCTCGGTGGCCGCCGTTGGCGTGCCGGGCCGGCGGCGGCGGCAGCGGTGACGACGACAACGACGACGCTGGAGACGCTGAAAACGGAAGGCCACCGGGCGCGCGCGGTGGACGATTACCATCGGAGGGGGGTGGGGGGCGCACCTTGTGCACACACACACACTTTGTCGTCGCGCCGTCCGTTTTTTTTTTATTGTTATATTATGCACGCCGCACCCGCTCCCGCCCGTCGCACACACTCCTCGTGCCCGCGTCGTCCGTTAAAAGCGAAAAGAAGCGACGGCCACGGTTTTTCTTCAAATATTACTATCGCGTACGTCCGTCCGTCGCCCCTGCCCCTGCCGTACACCGACGAATGCGACTTGCGTACACGATTGTCCGTCAGGAGGTACTCGGGGCCCCGACCACTGGCGGTAGTATTAAATTATTATTATGTATTAATAATAGTGTTATTATTGTGCCTGTGAGCCACCGTTAGTTGCAGGTTTTTGTCTGACATGTGACGGCGAGTGGGAGGAGTGGGCGTTTGTTGTGGTAAACTCCCGGTAGTTAAGGCTGCGAATTTGGTTTTCAATCAGAAAATATCATTAACGATGATATTTATTCCGAGGTATACCTTATAACTTCTTTTCAATATGATTTCATACACTCCTACGAAACGTCTCGTAGCTTTTGTCTATGATGCAAGTTACGTAAGGTTAGTCACCCTCCCCCTTAAAATTTAAGAGTATTGGCGAATATTTGAAGGGCGTCGAACAATTTGGGTGACTGCCTGAAATATATATTTATCAGGACGAATGATGTGCATTATAATAAAAGCAAATAAATCTGAAAAGGGTAAGTACCGGTTTAATATGTAATTTAAATTGTTTCTTTTTCTTTTTTTTACCTACCTACAGTACAAATTCAATTACTCTAAGGCGGGGAAACCTTGAAAGATTAATCAATCACGGTTTACTTATAGGTTTATTTTTGCTATTTTAATTCGTGCATATAAGTTAATTATTTAATATTACATAGTATTTCTATGGTTTATAATACATTTGTCATCAATCATTATTTTCCTAAGAGAATATTGTCAAATATACAAATGTTAAATGCATTTTCTGAGTTAAAGGAACACCATCATATTTTACTTAATAGTGAATGGAGTAAATATTCAATGTGGATATAATGATATCTAAGTAAACGTGAATAGGCACTTAGGCGTCTTAAGCTGCATTCTATTGGTCGCTGTGTGCATATCCTGATATTACTTAATTTGGGATGATAAAAGTAGTTGAGGATATTCAGTACCAATATAGTAATATTATATAATATTGTATGCATAATTTAGTATGTGATTAATTTATCTGCCAAGAGATGAGTTCCACAACATTATATTGTACTTACGTTTACAAGATAAGATTTTAAAATCTGTGGCACCTGCATGCGCAGTGACACAGTGTATAATACGATTTCATGTAGGGCAGTAAGTTGATACTAATATCGCTGGATAACGCCAAAAAATATAAAATAATGTTGATAGAGGGTCGTAAAAATTTAAAATGTATGGTATATATATATACTTTTCATATCGTACCACATACAATTTAGGGTAGATATCATCACCGGTATGCGACAATTAATATGGTAAACCAATATTGATCATTTTATAAAGGTATAACAAAAATTGAAAAATGATAGAATAGCGTAACGATCACTGCTCTAGTAATTAAAAATAAATGAACTGGATTACGATTTAATTTTTTAATCATGATTAATTTTTACTTTTTTTTAGAAGAGGGACCACTCATATATCGTGTACGTCATGCCACGGCCCCGAGTTTTGCGCCAAGTCACTGTGTCATGACGACATGACGGTCTGGAAACTAGAAACAGTTGTTGTTGACGGCTTATAGGCTCGGCGCGATTATTGTTCCGCCAACGCTACTGTTGGATGCGGTCCAATTGTCATCGATTGCCGACGAGGCGATATGGTTGTGCCCTCCCCTCCCCCCTATCACTGTTCGGTCAGATCAGTCTAAATATATTCATCGTCATATAGTCGTAATCGTAGTCGTTATTATATATTATATACATCACGGCTACAAGTTATTGCTTGGCGCGCTGAAGTTTATTTTTTGTCGGCCACGTTTCTACAATTTTTTAACGGTCGTTTTTTAAAAGGTGTTAAAAACGAAAACCAATCGATGATGTAGTATTTTATCTCGTCTGAACTTCTCAGTTCTTGATGCACTATGTAATCGTGCGATGATGTGTGCATCATAGATTATAATATACAACTATACAGTATACATATTATTATCATTGATTATATATTATATAATATGGTCTGTCTTAAAAAGTTCTCCTTGTGTATGTGAGTTAGATACTAATATACAAGAGTTAGATGAAACTTTATTTTTACATCCATATGTTTATTTATACCAGAAATAACCATACTTGTACCCTAATTCGAATTGATCCAATACGAATCAAGTTAATTTGAATTAATAAATGCATATCAAAAATGAAGTTGACGAAGTACAAGAATTCGCTGCAAGTTATAAATACATCTTCAGTACTACACGAGCAACAGCAAAACAATTTTAAAAAATCCGATATTTATTGTTCATTGAATTACTATTATTGCTAAAATGACCTAATCTAACGAAATTAAAAACTATTCATAGATAGAATATTTTATAAGTACGAGTATTATAACTGTTGTCTTTTGTTCTGTAAATATAACGTAAGCCACACATTAGCTACCTCATTGATGATATATGTATATTCATCTTTATACGACTTAACATCTCGATCAGACATTACATATTTACATTACATACGGTCTGTTGATCAGAAGTTTGAGAATATTATATATACTAATATTTATTTCCATTCTGAATACTGAAAAAGGAAATCATAAATATACAATGACGTGCACGGCGATGACATGTGGATTATCTGGATATAATGTTGATAATTGAGTAAAAAATGTAGGTTATCCGTATGATACTATGGTAGGTATACAGTATTATTATTATCATTAAATATATAGCGTTACATTTAGTAATGAAATAAAAACAGGTACAGGCACTGAGGTACAGCTTAATACTGCAGTGGCGTGGTGAACACTTATAAACCATCATGTACAGCATATATATTTCACTATTTCAGTACCTACTATGTAATTGTAAATAATTAAATGTCTGTTTGATGTTATTGTTTACCATAATGTATCCAACCACCTCCCTACCGAAAAAAAATGTCCACCATTATACTTAGATATCCTAAAACCCCATTCACATTCCACTACTTACTATAGTGTACTCCCTTAAGTGCCCGAAGTAAGTAGGTATCTTAAAATTTGTTTCAATTAAAATATGTACAACGGGCAACGGCTTTCACATATTGTATCTTCTTAGTACAGTACTAACTGCAGATAATATATATATGTAGTGCCGTAGTAATATACCATATTAGTATTATAATTATTAAAAAATCTTATACCTTATGTACACAAAGTATTAAAACTTTTATTGGGTAATTTAAACACACTTCAGCTAAGATGAGTTTGTTTCATATTAAGTTCTAATGAAATTATGTTAAGATACAATATTATCAATTATAAAAAATATGCTGATCAAATGACCAATACAAATATTTAGCATAATATAATTTCATGGACAATTAAAATAATAATAATATGTATCTATTGTCAAGCCTTTGAATTTTAATCATTAGGCAATCGTTTAATATACCTACTTATTTTGGATTAACCTATAATATTGCAGATAAGGTATAAAAAAGATCCTAAGTGGCTACTGCTGGCTAGTAACGTGTGAATAGTCGTGATCTGTGTATTGCAAGTAGAAAACTAACAAATCTAAGAAACCTTTATTTAATTTTCTGATTTGAATAGTCATATTATTTATTAGTTATTACTAAGTCGTATTACTTACTAGTATTTATTCATACCTACATAGGATCAAAACATAAACTTGAGAATGGGACAAACCACGCAAAACAATGCTTTAATATTGTACACAAAGATAAAAACAAATAAATTTAAAGTGTCATTAAAATTCTTAATAGGTAATTTTAAGTGTCTTAATACAGTTACATAAATTGTTTTATTATTTTAAAAATATTTGTGGTGATCTAAGTTTTTATAAATGGAACAACCATCAAACACGCGCAGCAACCTTCATACTATTGGTAGCCTGCAGGTTTGGTAGTACCTATATTGTATAACTACAGCTGTTACTTGAACACACACAATGAGAACCTTTGAAATCTCATATTTATCATCTTTTTTGTCCCCAATTTTTATTTATGGATGTTTCGGTACACATATTTGTAGGGGTAAGTGAACATATTATGTGCCTGTAGTCTGTGTATGCATTAAGGAAAGGAAAATAATAATATCCTGTATACCTACCTATAAACATATAAATATGAAACACCTGCTAGTGGAAATATACAAACGGCCAGGTTTACTATACAAATACAACTATAAAAATTGTGTCTCGATAAAATATATATAATTATTATACACTCTTATATACTCTATACTTACAATTTATTTACACATAATAACTAATTAAATTAATATTACCTACTTTAATATATTATTGAATCATTAACTCAATGTAAAAAGTATAATTATACAGCGTTTACTCGTGATACTAAATATTATAACAATATAATAATATAGTAATATGCGAATTGCTTGTACACTATCACGTGAAAATAACTATCGCACCCAATGCTAGACATTTAATTTGTGCTGAAAGTATTTTCGTACTTAGGAAAAATGCATTTATGATTAAAATATATTTATGTTATATTTATAAAACATCAAATGTGAAGCAACAGATTACAAAAATATCTGTAACATTGCCAAATTATTTTCAAAAACATAATATATGTGACTGATTTACTGATTTAATAACACTTTATATAGATTATATTATATAGTATACTACCAATAAAAAAATATACCTATATATAGGTTATACTATTACAATTTACGAGAAATTTTGGCCTGTTAATAATTTTAATAAACCTATAGAAAAATTCACTAAATATAGGTACATATATAAATCCTTACTGTATCACCTTATTGAATCATCTTTAAAACAAATTTATTATTTTATCGAATGTCGTTGCACATTTAATATATTTACTATATTAGGGGAATATTTTCCTGATATTCTCCCCTGATACATATAAGACATTTATATTTTACGTTCCATACATTTGTCGAATCGAAATTTGAGCCACGAAATGGAGTTTACAAGGCACACAGCAAGTATGTCGGATGTTGCTGCTTAATAAATATGTTGAACCTGGACGGTATTGTTGCTAAAAATATTCGTATAATATATGTAATACCATAGTTAATATGTAGGTGCCTACATTTTGTACATACGTTACATTTCACAACATATAAATATTTGTATTGTGTATTTTTAAGTTACATTAAAAAAAAAATTATTAATCTTTCAAATATATTTCAGGATATACATTTTTTTATTTTGATAGAACAAACAATGTTTTCTTTCAACGCATAAATACACACTTTTTAGAATGGAATCAATTAAAAATGATCGAATGTGATTAATTGCTGTTATTAATATCATAGTACATAATATGCGTGTATATGAAATCTGTTCATATGGCGTCAGTCATTGTTTTTGATTGCCTTAACTTCTGATTAATTATCCACTGTATTATACTGGGAAACTAAATTTCTTGAATTAAGTTTAGACTTGTACGTAGTTGACAAACTATAGTTGTTATTTTATTTTTAAAATGCTTGTGTGTTTATGAATCAAAAAGAAAAAAAGAAAAAATATATTATAGGTTAAACACTATGACAAAAATGACAAATTACGTACATATTATTGTGTATTTTTATTTTTTCTTTATTTTTCTTTATTTTTCTTTATTAGCTACCTATTTCATATTTGTTATCAATTATTTTTTACTTTACTGCACCAATCTTTAATATTAAACAACTAGATGCTTAGATATATAAACAGGCAAATAGCTTATAAAAAGTACAAGACCAGATAATATTATTAAACATAATATGGAATACATTTAAGTACAATGTGCATATAGTTAATAAATCTATGTGTAAGGTATATTCCAAAGAGGATGTCAAGATAAAATGTTAGTGCTGTTATTAACACATGTGACGTGAAAATACATTCACAGAATATGTCCATCATAAATAGTTCTAAGTGATTTTAGAGTTAAAAATTAAAACCCTTTTAATATTAACAACAAATATAAAGATGTTATACCTTTAGCTTGCAGTAACACAAGTTATTGTAATTTGATATAGTATTAGTCATTAGGTACTTGAAGTTCATCATATATTGCTAGGTAGTAATATGTTATATGTAATTACGTACATGGTAATATGGTATTAACTTTTAACTATAAGTTTATAATACCTAACTATTTCCAGTGGTCGGTTATATAATGCTTGCGACACTACTGTTTTTTTTTTTGCAGCACTCTAACGCTACAGGTATTTTCCAAAAAAAGTTGTTCATTATCACTACTACTAATTTTAATTTAAAATATTTTAGTTTCAGTCGCTTCAGTTCTTTGATTGAAAGGACAAAATATTAAATACTTTCAAAAATCAAAATTCAAAAAGCCTAAAAGGTTCGTCGAACACAAAAATAGTGATAATAAAATATTATATTGTCTCATACTCTTATCTATAATCGGTGTTTCTACCATTGACTTTAAATATAATTAGTTAAATATTAACGACTTTAGATTATACCAGAAAAATTCAAAAATACAAGCATCATTATTGTTGTATAATTATAGTTATCATGTTTTGTATAATTTTGCATTGAGCAAGCAGTGGGTGTTCTAGTACCATAATTATTTTAAATACATTAATTGTTATCAAATGGGTAGGTAGCGACAAATGAATAATTTTCTTTAAGGTATCTTTAAATGTTTAGATCACTACAGTATTTCTCTATAGTAACAATATAACATAAATTTGTTTTTTTGGGCTAGGTACACGTTTTTGTTTCTGACCGATTTTTCGTCGATTTTCATTGTCATTGTTACGACGTATTAATAACATATATTTTTATAATTCATAGATTTTCCTTGTAGAGGAAAAATATCGAGTAGTTATGGTTTTTTGTGTGTATTTATGTGTACTGTAGCGACGCTATATGTTAATATCGTTACAAATAAAGTAGTACCTATGCTAGCTACTACTGCTTTGCTACAATATTAGCCCTCTACTCCCGAAGTCTCGACCACTGGCTATTTTTTATGCTAAGTCTCAATAGTTTTTCTTTATCATATTTCGTCTAGCTTATACACATGAAGGTGTCTTTTCAGTTATAGTTATGCTCAAGATAGTTCTGATAAAAAATGTTAGTATTTCATAGCCTAATTATTGCTTTAAGCTAAAATATTTGAATGATTGAATACTTAACTTAAAAATACTCAGACGTTCAAATGAAATTATCATTCTACTTTACTTTATAATGTAAACGGTACAAAACTAAACATTTTTTATGTATTATGTTTACCTATTATAGATCATAGTATGTAATATATATACTTGCGTGTCATAACTCTATTTACGCATTTGACGCATTTGCGTATAGTATATCACATATGAAATAGATTAAAATTATTAATTACATTCATGTTAATTACGAGTACTAACAAGTAACATCAATTTTTATGACATAATTACATATATTTATGTGTTTATATCTTATTAAATAGTTTATACTACGTATGTCGTATAGTCTACGTTCTACAATTGATAATTTATTGAGCTAGACAAGTTGAATACTATATGGTAGTACTATAACAATGTAATGGATAAAATGATTTAATAATTTACTATTATCACCAATTTGGATGGACTTATATCTAAATACGTCTTATATCTAACTGTATTATACTTTATAACAAGTTAAACTATTAATATTATGCAACTTTAAATAATTTTAGTCATCATGCAATCTTGTACTAAATTGTGTTCTGGAAGTAAAAAAAGTAAAATACATTTAAGTATATTGTTCTAATATAATACCATTATTATATACTATGTACCTAACTACCGATTACCGAAATCGATTGATGTTTTATTATTCTTATGAAATTCAAAAACATTATTAAATCATATACGTGAATTTTCCGTATGTTAAACAACTCAGTATTAATAATAACGAACTAATTGCTTATATTAATAAGAATATCACATAGGTTGATTTGATTAAAATATATTTCATCATAATCTATATCATATACTCATAAACTTAGTTATTTGTTTTAAACTTTAATAATAATTATGAAAAAAAGTTTTTGAACAAAATTAAACATTATACCTACCTACATTTTTGTATTATACGGTATGACATCAAATAATATACTTCGAATAATCTTACTACAGGATTTCTTATTAGTCAGGTACTTAGCCACTTAGGTATCTACCTAAATAATGGTAATTAGTTGAAACTTTTGGGAGGTCAAAATTGAAGAATCTTGGTAGTTTTAAAATAATTGGAGGAAATACTTAGGTACATATATTTTGTTAGAAATTATAATATTAAAAATAATTGTTTGGTAACCTTGGTTATCAATAATTTGGATTGTCTTTGCTCAGACCAGTTCTTTATCGTATTCCTACAATTGTATATCATTGAATGTAAATTTAATACATCCATTACGGTGCCTACTCAATGACGAAGCACACACGACAGCGGTTCATACCTAGTCGACGGCTTTATTATTAGTTTATTACTGTAATATTAATAATATTGTGTTTATATGCTATTATATGAATAAAATATTTCAAGAAAAAATCATTCTAAAAGATGAGGCATCTACAACACTGTACACAAAATTTAAAAACGCTGATAACAAAGAACAGCTGATAGTATTATAATATTAGAACACTATTTAAGATATTCATGTTACTCAATGCCGTATAGAAACTGATCTTTAGAATGATCGCAGTTTATTCCCAAAAATCAGCTGTCCACCATAGGAAGATGTACAGTTAGCGCTCTCCGTGTACATAATCATATACATATATATTAAAATAAAAAAATTAATATTTATCATAAAATATACATTGCTTAAATACATTATTTCCGCTTGGGCGCTAGTTGAGTATAAGGTCTCAGGTCTATGCAGTAGAATAACCTATAAATATGTTAAATCGTGATATACTGATATGGAAGCAGCTGTTTAGTATTTTTAAGTTGGTAGATCTACATTTACAATTTTAAAATATTATATTTTGTTTGAAGTTTGAACAATAATATTGCCACCAAAATATAATATTGTTTATTATAATTTTGTTTTATATAATTTTGTAATAAAAATTCAAGTTTTATCTAAAGTGTTAAAAAATAAAAAATATACAATTGTATACTGTAAAAGTAACACAAACATTTATATATTTACAGGGTGTTTTATCGTTAGTTTTATCGTTGAACACTAATTATTTCAAAATGTATAAATATTTTCGAATGATTACTACTCCGCTTGTCTAAACATTAAATACTTCTAACTTATATGAGTTTATTTCATAACTTTATGAGTTATAACTCAAAAACTACTTATACATTTATAATAACTACGATTTTTATGTCTTGAAATAAAAATATTCTGCTTTCAAAGATGAAATTAAAACTGTGTTATAAATCAAAAAAGTAAAACAAATTTAAAAATTATAAGGATAAAACATATTACAAATTTAAAAAAATACCGTTTTGTCACGACTTGAAATCATATAAAAAATATTTTCAAAAACATTAGTACTTTTTGAATAATGAGTGACTTACATTCGAAGAATCACTCAGCATATAAAATATAATTTTCAAATATTATTGATTAGAACAAAAATTATTTCATTTGTTATGTAATTTTGTTACACCTTGTATATCTTCGAGTCTCTTCGGATCTGCTCTGTATTTCTGTCTGATGCCTTTAGTGTTACACTCTTACTAATAGTTTTCCGGAAATGTATGACTGTAAAATCTTACTGACTTATCACTTTTTCATTATATCACACCACTGCAGATTTCTGGTTAAGAACTGTAGTATAGCGAAGTCTATGTATTAAACCCCATAAAAAAACTCAAATTAAACAAAAAAGACAATAATAAGTAAACAATTTTCTTTTATATGCAACATCAAACAATAAACGTCGGTATACAAGCACGTCGATGACGCCAGAAATTAATTCGATGGTCTTCAATACAGATATCAGTTGACTGAATGGCCATGGCAACAGGGACAATAGATTTTGTTCATAAATTCGTCGGGTTACGACTGTACGATTGTACGAAACACCCAGACACAAGAATACGATTATTGGCGTACATAAAAGATAAGACATATTAAAACGGGTTTCATTGAAATTGAAGAGAATATTTTTCTCAAGAGCTTCACATCCATCGTAGTATATCAAAAATGTAATAACTATAGCTAGGTAGTTGTTTGAAACTTTTGCCTGTTTTAAATATGTTAAAAAGTTGCTATTATTCAATCCTAAATTACTACAGTATTATTTTATCAACTATCAGTGGTAAGTATAGTCTAAACCTCGGACCATCACCATATTATCACTTTGAAGTTTGAACCCCGGATGAAAAATTTACAATTTTATAGTGTATGAGTTACATTATTAGTTTACCAAAAAGAAAAAAATACTTAAAATTTTTATTTTAACTTGTAAATGGTTTTATTGATTGTCCAAAATTATTAAGTTTTCTTAACTTTAATGTCCCCCAGTGTAGAACTAGGTTGTCTACTACTTTTTTAAATGTATTTTCATAAAGAACAAATTATGTTTTAGCCTGATAGCCTCATATATCAATGGAATAATGTCATTATCGAACAAAACAAAAATTGATTTATTTAACTTTCTTCCTTGGAATCTTAGCAGGTAATTATATGAACAGAATTTTTTGTATTTATATTATTGTATTATTTGCATTATTACAATCAGTTTTATTATTGTCATATTTCATATTTGTACTATTATATTATAACATATTGTATTTGGATCTTATGATCCACTGAAATTTAAAACTAAATAAATAAAAAAAATGTGGTATGTTGTTTGCACTAATTATCAGTTGTCTCAATACTGTGTTTTCTTCAATAATTTCACGTAGGTATATGTATTGATGAAAGACTCAATTTTTCGCCAAAAAATGCTTTCTTTCATGTTTTTTTTCTCACAATTTTTTAGCATCTGCGTCATAAGTATAGGTACCGGCCTCAATCGGCTTCAGCTATAATAATTTTGTCTCAGTATGGCTTATGACGAAGGTTGTAAAAGTCCTTAAAATATAGTGGAGACATCGGGTGCGGTTGACGTTTTACGATTAATTAATCAATAATTATCTGTACAAATATTATCTTTATTTCAATACACTATGTATTGATTAAAAATAAAAAGTATGAAAAACAATAGGTAGGTAATTCGGATTGGTTATCTGGAATACAGTTTATATTATAACACATTGAAAAATAAAATTATTTTATATCAGGTATAATATTTTGGTACAAAAGAATAAAATATTGGATTTATTTTAATTGTACAGAAGTAGAACGTGACCTCTTCTAGGACCGAGTTCGTATCTTATACACTATTATACTATAGTAGGTATATACATTAACTTAATCTGAATAGGCATTGTGATGCCTAGGGCCTACATATTTTTTTATAAAGTAGTTAGCGATGATCAAAATTATATATTACACGGATGTCGGATGTATAGCTTTCGAAAAAATAATGTGGCAAGAATTCGATAGTAAAATAAACATGTTATAATAAAATAATATTATTTTAACTTAATGTAGATATATATGTGGTTAATTTAAAATTCCTTATTATATAACAATTTCATACGACAGATTTGTTTAGAGTATGTGTTTGTTTAAATACTAAATACTCATTATAGACATGTGTCAAAATAAATAACTAAGCTAGTCGAGCTTAATTGTTTAAGATAGTAGCTCTTAAAATTAAAATAAATTAGTAAGTTATGACTTATGAATGTTTTATATTTTGCATTTTTCTATGATTTCCTACTTATTATTTTAGGTTTTAGACTACTAATAATATAAAGGTTTTAACTTACAAGTTATTAGTACCGGAGTGGAAAAGTTGATTATGATTACTATGTGGCTTAGTGTGAGTTAAGTATAATTTGATATTTATAAATATATAATAATACATAATACTACGAGTATATAATATAATATATCAAGGATCTTTTCCTTTTACATACTTATAGGTAGTAGGTACAATTTAATATTTAGTTCTAATATTATAACATTATAATTTATTGTACATGTAAACAAGTTGTCAACGAAACTAATACCTAATTATTAATCATCATTTTCGTCATCTCCCACTAAAGGGCAGATTTTTCAACATTTATAACAATATACAAAATGATGTATATTACTTAAATATTTATAAAAACAAATGTAAATAAATAATAATTCTTTATTTTTTAATTATTAATCTGATACATTTTTCACAATAATTTTAAAACTAAAAGATTACGATTTTTAAATATGTTTGGAACGATAAAAGTTAATGCAGAAAAAATCAGCTCCCTTCACTTCATAACAAAATTAGATTACTACCCATTGGTTTAGGTCTCCAAATAAAAAACGAAAATGAAATAATAATAATAACAATAATAATACATTAAAAATAATATATAAATACGAATTAAATCCATGGATCCATACTTCTATGATTCTTTCTATAAAATATAAAATTTAACCTTTAACCTCTAAGTATAAAACTATAAAGTAGCATTATTATTTGTATATATATATATTTCTTTTATCATTTTTGTGGTCAGAACACATTACGCCATTGTCTATGCCACCATTATGCCAAATGACGACCAAGAAACCTTGAACAGAAAAAATAATATTAAACTTTACATATTTACCTATTTTAAAAGTCAAAACTAATTTAAACTGTATGATAACGTTTAAAATTATG
>PVMI01027508.1:0-10096 GCA_008528875.1 Aulacorthum solani
ACTGCAGAATAGTCTAAGTAAGATGTAAATATATTTTAAGTCAAAACAGATTGAAATACAAACTTTTGGTTGCATATTTTCTGAGCAAAACGCATATTAGACAAATTTTGGTAATTTAATTGTTATTCATAGCATATTTAAGTTGTTTTAAGTGTAAATGTGTATTCATATTTCTTATTATTTATGTGCATTAAGTCCCAGACAATAGTTATAAGTATTTTGAGGGCTAACCGCGTACCTCTTCACTTCACTCATCATGTAAAATTTTTACTTTTTGTAATAATGACTAATTAGTGTTCAGTTATAAAGAATCACCACAAATTTTACCATTGTGTTTGTTGATGAAATCAATAAATGTTCAATTTTTACAAAAACACCAAATTGTTTTGGATTATGTTAAAATTAAAATAGTAGATTCACCAATAAATATTATAGGTGTGAAAAAAGAGCAATACAAATAGAACTCTATGGCTTATATTTTTTTTAAAGTAAATACTTTTAGAAGTAATGATTGTTCTATGTTAAAAGATTCACTATTACACTTTTAATTATCTTATTCAACTATCATAAATAAAAAAAATAAAAATATTACCTTGAACAGCAGGAGGATCACAAAATTCCTTAAAAGTACTTTGTATCATGGCTCTAAGTTCACCATCTATTCGAGGGTTTGTAAACAAAGGAACTAATGAAGATAACACTCTTTTATCAAGAATTTGCTTCAGTGAAATAAAAATACCATTGCGTATTCGCTCTGACTGAGCTGGATAAAAATTAGGAATAATCTGAAATTAAAAAAATATTGAATAATTTACAACAAATAATAATATTTATTTTACAGAATTAAATACATTATTGTAATTAGCCCAATTTACTATTTCCCACCATAAGAGAGAACTTGAAGATTTCTGTTGAACCAATAAATTAGAAATATGTAATATAAGTATCCAGGATACTTTAAAACTATGACACAAAATAAAGTTATTTTTTTTAGGATTCAACTCGAAAATTAAATAGTTACTTCAAAAACATAATAATATGTCTTTCAATGTAAGAAAAATTGTCCTAACAATTCTTTATTTTTCACTTATTTTATTTTTAATAGTTTATATTCTCCTATCTGTATGGGCGTATACTTGACTTCTATAACATGCATACATTTTTCTTTTTTAAGCTTGATGACAAATAGTTATGATAATTTGTATATACTTGTGCAATTTCCTGACCTACCCATCAACCTCCTCCACATGCCTATGAATTAATTGATAAAATAAATCTATATCAGAAAAATAGTAATAACCAGTGGTGTACTGGAAGGTATATACAGGTATACAGCGTATACCCTACCACCAGTTTACTGATTAAGTATGTGTAATTATAAGATACTTAGGTAAACAAGCATATATTATCAATGCCAATCAAAGATAAAAGTGAAATAAAACATGACGTTTTTTTTATTCCTTACTTAGAAAACAAACTATATGCATCAAAAAGTAAGTTAAACTCCACCTGATACATGGACATAAAAATAGTTAAAAATATGAGGGGTAGATATTTCAATTAACACACGTATAAGCTGAGGTTTAGGTTTAAGTTAGGTAAGACTTTTTTTTTGGGAGGTGAGCTTAGCCATACCCCCTCCCTAGAATAGACCCATGTACTGAGCGTATATCTTAGAAAAAAAGCACAAATTTATCACTAGTAATAACTATATATGTTATAGATGAATGAATGTCAGTAATACCAGAATCTATTAAAAACTTAAGTTATCAAATGTATAATTACTCGGCATAAAAAGTCCAGTAAACTGGCAGTTACTGTTGGATGAATACGTAAAGAATTAAGCATCACTAAAATTGCTGGTTCTGTAAAAAAAAAAAATACATTTTTTTAAAATTAAAATATGTAAGTTATTTAAGTTACTTAATATAAGTTATATAATTAAGTACTTTAAATAATTAAAATAAAATACAATTTCAGTTATGGTTAAGAGGACGCTACATACCCATGTTTTGTCTATGTATCAGATTCTATCTGCAGTTAAGTAATATCATTACTTTATTTATAGTTTGAGAAAACTTACCTATTATTGAATTTGTAAAGTATAATATATACTTAGCCCAAGCATAGTTTTACTTCATTCAATTGCCTTACAACATATTATATAAATAAGAAAAAAAAATTATTTAAGTTTTTTTGACTAATTTTATAACAAAAATATGACGAAAACTCTGTGCTCGTGGGGACCAGTTTAGATTATTCTCTAAAAATTTGTAAATATGTAAATTTGTTCTAATATTAACTATCAAAAATTGTAATAAGAATCCAGTATGCAGTTTGCTGATATGCATGAGTTAGACATAGACATACATTTTGATCTAATGTCCTCTTAATGTTCTAAATAGCCGCTGATGACTTACCAATATTCATAATATTATCATGTTTTGGGTCATAACAAACCCAGTCATAAAATAGAGCCATTTTAGCATTTGCTAAAGCTATATTTGATGTACAGGTGGTAATAAGCCAACCAATTACAGCCCAACGAGGTATAATGTCTGAACACAACAACTCATTTGTAGGATGTATTAGTCCAACAATAAATCGGATTAAATCACTTCTTAGAGATTGTGCTTCAGGCGTATTCAAATACTACAAGAAAAAAACAATATTATTTGAGAAAATTAAACACATTTTTTTATTTTTACTTTGTTTTGGAACCATTCCTGATATCTTTTGTGATGACCGAATCGAACTGAAGAAGTGAAGAACACTAATTTACGCTCCATATCGGGCGTGAGTCGTGATTGTAAAAATCTTCGAGATGTTCGGGTTTCCAATATTTGTATAATACCTAAAAGTAAAATAAATAAATTTAATAACAATGCATCAAATTTTACTCTTAACCATAACTACCATTTGTTAAGCTTGGACTTAATGATTGAGGATTATGAAGTAAATCTTTCCATAATATTTCAAATTCTTGTATACGTGAAACATTTTGTAATAATCTGATAAGATCTCGACCAATAACCAAACAATCTGTGAATCGATCACGGAGTAAAGATATAGTGAACACCACTTCTCGATTGCGTAGAGGAATTAAACTAGAGTGATCTTCAATAAAACGTAAAAAAGAATACACAACAGATGCTATCAACCAAGGAAATCTCTCTAACCATTTTCTGAAAAAAAAAAAAAAAACATCAAAAGAAGTGTAATTAAAATATATATTTCAATATAAATCATACCTATGGTCTTGATAAAGATCAAGAAGATATTCAATGAGTGCAATATTGGTAGTGGATATGTCACCACCTGCTGCATTTCTCATCAAGTTCCAACACAGGTTGTCTACACCAGCAATGTTGTTGCGTACCATTTCGCGGACTAGCCACAACAGTTGTTTGCGAGGAGGATCCAGAAGTCGACCCCATTTTTCTAGTGTAAATTGTTGTAAATGAGATATAACACTTTGCAGACCATCACGTGATAACAAAGTTAAATCTCTATATATCTGTTGAAAGAATAAATTAAATAAAAATCTACACATAAATTGATAAATTGTACAATTAATAGTTAAGTACTTAAAAATATATTTATTTTTATACAGTACTCAAACAAACTTCTTAGATGGGTTTCTATCCAATTGGTGTTTCATTAAATATAATACCTTCAATCAAAAGCAGCAACTAGTAGCAATGCTGACACATCTAACCACCAAATAGGACCTATATGTTATAAATATTAAGGAGCCATAATATTAATATCATGGTTTTTTTTACCTAACCCCTCAAAAATTAAGAACCAGTTGTTGTTTAGTACCTACTTTAATTGAAGAAAACAAAAAAAACGAATACAAATTAACATATTTGTCTTTTAGAAAAAAAAAAATAGACAAGAACAAATGAGAATTAATGTTTTACAATTGTTTTGTATATTATGAAGTTTTAAACAACAACAATAACAGCTAGTATTACTTTGCAACAAGTATAAACTATATTTAATGAATGAGGCGCATAATACCATGAAAAATAATATTTATACAATACGCCATGATAATAGAATGAAATTGAAAACTACATAGTAAGTAAGTATACACTACACAGGCATTTTCAACAATATAAGGCACACAGCACACGCATACATACTTTGTCAGCGTTTTTTGTATCTAGAAGTACAGCAGTCAGCAGCCCCAAACTGATGACTTCCTCTTGGCTCTTGTCCTTACTGATGTGGCTGGTGAGCGCATCATGGTACTCGCGATCATTGAGACCAGTTGTTAGGCTCTGTAGGGTCTGATAACACCGTTCATATTTCTAAGGGATAAAACAAAATAAAGACCCGATATCGATGGATACTTCGACGACGGTCAACGCACACGGCTCGCGCACACAACGTACGATATTATACGACGACGACGTGCGGGTCGTGCACACACACACGGCACGACATTGTTATAGTATCATTGCGTACAAGAGTGCGAGCGAGGTACGGCGCGAAAGAGCGGTTGATCGTCGACGACTGCGCTTACCTCTTCGATCTCGTCCTTGCGCTCGATCACTGAGTATGTGAACAACTTCAGCTGCTGCTGCTGCTGCTGGGCTGCCATGGTTCCACGGGAATACGGCTATCATCAAACAATATACCGCAACTCTACCACCTGCACCATAATAATATCACCCAAAACCTGTACCGAGCTCTCGACGGCACACCGCCCCTGTTGCTATTGCTGCCGCTCACGTATCGTCGACGCGCACATGCACCAGAATTTCGGTGGCCAGACCCATGTTCAGGCGGGGGCGGTCAGTAGTCCCTGCAGACCACGAGATTATGCGTCGTCTGCTATGACGTTATTTTAGGTAGTCACTACCTACGTGTTCGTCGCACGGTGAAGCGCTCACACGCGTTGAGTCTCGACGACTGGTCCAGCTGAGTCGACAAACGATGACGACTAATGAGTAATGACTATGGGTCGGCCAAATACTAAGCAGAAGTGATGAGTGCGTGTGCGTGACACGATCGAGCCAAGGACGTCTTGAGAGTTGATCGTTGTCGCCACTCGCGAACAATGCAGCAACGGTCGATCAGCGACAGTGGTTATTTTTTTGTTTTGTTTTTGTTGTTCTGTGGCACTGTGACAGCGATCAACGGATCGCTTCGAGCCTCGGGTAACGTTTGCTGAAACGTTTTTCGTTTATTTATGTATTTGTTTTTTTTTTCCCCGTAGTCAGTTCGAAACACGATAACGCCGCGCGCGCACCGGACCCTTATGCGCTTGTGTAAGTGCGTGCGAGCGTGAGTGCGATAATGAATATTATAATAATAATAATAATAAATAATAATATAACGTCTCCTCGGTCCTCGACGGACGACGGACCACCAGAATGACGGGGACGGAACTATCGAGTGGGAGAGCGGCGCGAGGAGAGAGGATTTTTGGCGTCCCACAAAAATTGTGTGCGCGCCTGTGTTATTATTACTATGGTGCCCGATATCGGCCACACCGCGTGTGGGATATTATCGTATGTGCGTTGTGTATGTTAATGTGATAATAAAAAAAAAAAAAACAAAAAACGAAATTTCGAAAGAAAGAGAAACAAACACACCGCGACTAACCGACGGCGAGAGATAAAGAATGAGCGAGGGGGAGTGTGCTGGGTGTGATAGCGCACTTGGCCAGTGTGAACTGTGAGTGAGGGAGTGTGCGCGCGCACACTTCGGTAACGACTATTGCAGTAGTACAGTGTCGGCGTGGTCCACTTTAAAACGCGTGCGGTCGCCTTGCGCGCCGTCCCGATACTCGATAGCGAGCGTTGACTACCGACTGGCGACTGCTGAGCCTGACTGCCTGTCGCCCCGACCGACTCACCGAGCTACGGCTGTCCGGGCGGCACTACTATAGAGACGGACGACGACGTATGTGTTCGGCCGCCGCCAATTCGGTGTTGTGCTATGCTTAACGTACGACCGCGACGTGTTATACGACAGTACATGCTGCCATGCATCCCATGTTGCCTGTTAAGAATAATACAGTATTATGTAGCCGTCGTAATTTTTTATTTTCTTCTGCCCTCAATATTTGTTCAAACGCCAGAACGTTCCGTTTCTGATTCTTTCCCCCTCTAGGTCGATAAAATTGGAAATATCGTAATGATATTGCTTATGAAAAAACGTAAACACGACTAATAACATAATTTTTCTTTCCCGTTGTATGATAGTGACAACGTCACCGTCCTGCCCAACGATATTTCCCGTATTAATGTATTATTTTTATTATTACTTTAGTAACCGCACGTTACTATAAAGAAAACTGTACCAATATAGTGACAATTTATTAACGAGTAACGATCCGCGCCGCCCCTCCCTCGTGGATTAATTAATATTTAATAACACACCTCAATATTAATGGTAATAAACTAATAAATATTCCTGCTATATTACCTGCTGTCCTGATAATTGCCATAATTAGGTATCGACGTAAAGTCACGGGTAAGGGCTTAATAATATAGTTAACTCTAGTTACCTTCTTTGTAATGCCGCCTAACACGCAACGTATTCACTATCCACGTATGGATTTCGGGCGGCGAGTGGAGTGAGAGCTAAGAGCGTAGCTCACTCTGTCGGGTGACCGATCGGTTTTATTACATCGCCTCCTCCTTGCACTCCTCCCAAAAATCGCTCCGTCGAACCGGTGTGTGTGTGTGTGAGGCATGTACTCAAAGTCGACTACAGTCTACAGTCAAGTCGCTTCCGCTTCAGTCGTTAGTCGAAGTAACTTTGGTACCTATACCACTCGATTCTCATTGCTTCTGTGCCCCATGATTACTGAGCACCTACTAGGTACTTACACAGTCATGTATAAAAGTATTTAATTTTTTAACTTTAACGATTCAGCGTCGAATTTCCCAGAACTCGAACACTTCAGTCTTCAGTTGTAGAGTAAAATATATAGAGTATGGTACTCTACGGTTTTAAGTATTAGATGTTGTACCATTTATGATTTTCCTCGTCTTTTATGTATTTACCTTTAGCCTACATTATTCCTTCTCATTATTAATAAGCCTCTAGCAACAGCTGCCTAATGGGACGGATCACACATACTCGTATTTGATGATTATTTGATTAGGTAATAATGTAATACAATACACCAGTTACACCAGTCTTATAAAGAATTTTTTTTGTATTCAGAATACGTTTTCAATATTTCTAAAGTGTTCAGAATATATAAATATTCATATAAAGAACACTAAATATTTTATTCAAACATAATGTTTCTTACTTATTCATATTCATTAGCGCAAATAAGTGGGGGCCTGTTGTCAGTATTATGGAGGATTTCAATCCATAGGCATCTGAAAGGGGAAATACGGCACTCTATGGCTTTTTAAAATCAGATAAAATGACTATATGAGAGATATAAAGAGGAAATATTTTTAGAATATTATAAATTATATTAGGTATAAATATTTAAGATTACCCTTTTTGGAGCTTATCACTTTGACTGTTTCAGTCCATCCAATACTTAAAAAATATGGGTTCTTTGCACCTATGGGTGTAATATTTTATAAAATGTGTAAGAACATAATATAAATTTATTCTACAGTATTTTATTTAATATTATTTTATGTTTTATGTTTATAAATTAGATTTTGGAAATAGATTTTTAAATGTCGATGTGTCTTAGATTTAGATATAAAATATTAAAAACCAAATTCGAGGGACAGATTATTTAATGTTTTCACAGACGCAAACTTTGTTCACATGAATATAAAACACAAAAACACCTGTTCCAGAATACCTATTGCTTTTTAATATTAAAATAATGTCACTATTATTTACATATATGGAAATCCATTAAAATTTCATGAAGGCTAACATTTTAGCATCAATGGGTCTTCGATCACACATTCCCACTCAATCAAAATCTGTCTGTTTTTGGAGCTTTCCCCATTTTCACTAATGAGTAATGACTGTCAAAACTCAAGAACGAAGACAGATGTTTTAATTAATACCTAGCTAATAGTAAGTGGGTAATATAAACAATTATAATTACCTACCGATTATCCTCACCTAACCGATTCCTGAGTTTGCAGGGTAGGTTTGCTCTTTAAATAATGCACATCCGGCATCCAGCCAACGATTAATGGCCAATAATCTATAAATGAGGTTAGGTCGAAAAATTAGCTGTCAGGCGCAATGTCTTCAGTCATCGTTTCATTTCAGGAATGATCGATGGTCGCACCACATTTATAACAACGACTGAACATCCGCGGTACTCATATAATATAATATCAATGCCTACTAGGAGCATAGTCTTTCTATTTATGTTCTACCCACTGGTAAGTGGTAAGTCGGTCTAATTTCGCCGTAAATTAAAGTTTATTTAGAAAAAAGTATTGATGTGCAATGTGAGTGGCCAATGAAAATTATATCCATGTAGGCCTAAAAATGTATAGTTATATCTTTACGCCTTACCGTTCTACGTACTATGTACCTAAATAATTTAACTATAATAACTGTTATTGTGATGCACAATATATTACATAGGTATGTTGTTAAAAGTCGAATACCGTTAATTTCAGAAAAATTAAGATTTACGTAGATGATCGTTAAACTTTAATTAAAACGTAAATATGTAGGTAATTAGTTGTTTGTAAAAATGTAAAATCACTTGTGTACACTCACTTGTATAATAATGTAACTACGCAACACGGTACCGCAGCCGTTACACTTTAGAATATTCAATATATTATTATTATACATAGGCAACGGTGCAACGCAATATAAATAAAATAAACATCATAAAAACTAGAAAGTTCTATTGTAATTACTTATTAGTAATCGCAAAATATTTAATATTTTTATTTGTGTTACGATTAAATAGCATAACATACAAACTATAATAACAAAGACAACAATGATTAAATAAATTAAGACGGTTTGTACAATAAATTATTGTGGAATATATAATCAATAAATAAACAATACACGTACCTAGGTATATAATATATATATAATATATACATGCTTAGCTTAGCATTGGATGTAGACTATTATCAGCATAAATAAACGTGTTATGAATTATGTTTAAGCATTACACATTTACACACTGTGGCTTACCTATAAGTTATAATTTATAGTATACCTATTTAGGTACCTAACCTACCTACTTTAACAATCAAGTGTATTAGTCAATAGGTAGTCCGTGAAGCATTCAAATTTCTCAAACATAGTGTTTTAAAAATGTTTTTGTTTTAACTGTGTGTAGTTTGTAACTAGTGTTTTAAGCAATAAAATCCAAATTACATAGCAATATATACTTCTAGTCGATGTTTCTACGAGATTCTATTGTTTTATTCTACCGAAATAAAGGTGTCTACAGCATTATTATCACTAGTAAAATACATCAAATGTAGTTATTCAATATTTCAATTAGATACCTACTTATCTAATAAGAATTTCTTCAATTATCAAAACATTATTGGTCCAAAATGTGAGTATAAACTTGTATAAGTATTAAGTTATAACATTTTCTATTAGGTATCGATAATTAATTTTAATAACAACGATTTATTTGATTAATTCAATAACTATTATAACTTTATATTTATTATTATAAATGGTATAAATTACTAATCAGTAGTGTGGTAAAGCGAGTGGGGATGGTTAATATTGATCGTCAGTAGATTTATATCATATTATGTTTCCTCGGCGTCTTTAAAAGTTTGAACTTAATGACTGTATTTAGTACCTATGTATATTATAAAAATATTAAATAACAACCATACAAATACTTGTTGTTATTGACTATTGACTAACAATGCCTCAAAAGTCTAAGTATTTAGACTTTTTTTATTGAACTATAGGTGCGGATAAACTCATTATTATAGGTAAGGTAGGTACTTCTTGAGTCTTGACTATAATATTTATTATGTTCATTTGGTACCTTTATTGTGTATACTTTCTAGCTGTATTAGAGAGCTATATAAGAAGGTATACGCATCCGCCATTTTGGTTGCAAGAAAACATGATAGTAGTGGTAGTGATAAACGATAGCATCATTTATCAATAGTGATTCATGAATTAGTGAATA
>PVMI01027522.1:0-12534 GCA_008528875.1 Aulacorthum solani
CGGCTCGCCCACGAGTTTTAAAACAGATACGCGAGTCTAGACGAACTCTAACAGTTGTGCTATGGACGGGTACTCCGGCGTAGCGGTTCATTCGAATAACTTCAGAGTTAATAGAAATAAAATAAACGACCCTAAATCCGGTATATTAAGTGCGTTCAGTAACGACATATTTCCCGTAAATGAGTTTAAGAACTCATTAAGTTCTCGGTGAGATTCCTGAGTCATATATGATGTTTGCAATAACTTATCGACCAAAGACTAGGCATAACCAATAAAAACAATCAGACAATGTGGACCAGACTAGATTCTATAATCCGCAGCCGCCGCACCTTTTAGACAGCCGATTAAATAATGCATCTTATCGATGTTCGATACATTAGGACATGAGTCCACCAGTGCCCAAAACGTATCTCGAAATGTTGGCCAATAACGGAAGTCCCCTTCGAAAACCTTAAACCGGTAACGGGATCTTTGGCAGATGAGAAAATGAGGTTAGGTTAGGATAGGAACTTAATGCTGAATCTGCAAATGTAATATCCCAAAAGTTGTAATCTTCCAGCAAATGTAATTCGCGACACGCACCATAATATGTGTCGCACAAAATGCCATTGACTGTTCGCAAGTATTAGAAAAACGTCGGTGAAGGAACATTAACCAACAATAAACGCAAGAGGAGAAACATAAGTGTTACTTTGGATGGACTGTATATAATCGGCCTAATGTATTCCTTATAAATATGCCGTTGTATCTTTCGACCGGAACACCTCGCTTTCGTGGTTCCCACTTTTTTATACTATTCTCGTATGTGAAATATAGTGGCACATCAGTATACATTTATGTCTTTGCGAATTGACCGGGAATACCTGGTCGGTTGGCGGTTGCATAGTTCGAAAAACTCAGTTAATGTGGTTTTTGGGGCAATTGATGCACGTTATAGAGCAGTCTCGTCATGAAATAAACACGCTGTCCATTTTCAAGGTGCCTGGCCAAATGTATAACAGTAGATTCTCTTTTGTGTATAGGAAAACTCAAAATACGCCAAACTGTTTCATTGCTGCCATTTGTTACCGTGTTATTTCATCGTTCTCGTTAACATTTTGAACAGCAAGTACAGCCATATCACTGCCCCTATGAACATATTTGCATATATATTTTATTTAGTTCACCGAACTGCAGAACTCAATGTTTATGTGTGCTTTGTAGATTTTACACAGCATCTTTTAATACGGAACCACCCAGTGATTGCCAATGTCAAGTTGTACCGTTTAACATGAGTAATTGATGTGATTGACCACCATGTTCAGTGTCTCTAAGATAATACAATTGATAACAATCGATATTAGTGATTATATCATTTATATAATTTTTTGGAAAACTTTTTTTAAATTCATTAAATAATATTTGTAAGTTGTAACGTGTTGGTGCTTTAATTTTTTTTGTCGTTCCCTTTGTGTAGTTGTCTTTACTTCCTCCTTTTCTTCAGTTCCATTTGGTATAATCTCCTAAAGCGACTGTCCTTCCTATTCTATCTCCCAAGATTTTAACTACGATACGTGAATGTTGTAGCACACTGCTTTCGTCCATCGGCCGCCGAATTGTACTTCTCGGTACACGTCCCGTGGTTATACTGCATATACTTTCAGTGGACCTTAATGTTTTTTTTATTTTTTTCAATTTGCTTGTATGTATTGGAGCTCTCTTCATCACTGCTATTTCAAATGACTTGAAATAGATGCCACAATGTCCATGCTAATGTTCTTGAATATCTTTTGATTTTGAATCATGTGTAACTCTTGCTGTATCTTCCATTTCTTCTACTGAAATCCAATTATCACTTGCTTTACTCAATGCTCTCAGAAGCTCATGATTAAATCTAGGTCTGTACCCATATAATAATCCAAAAATTGTGGTTTCTGTTGTTTTACTAGCTAAGTAGTTAAATTGACTCCTTAACCTAATCTTTACATTCTCTAATTCTTCGTCCACCTGTTGCAGTTCATTCCATTGAGCCATTATCATTGTCATCACCAGACTATCATGATCAACCTGACTATTTGAATGAGGTAGATGCCAAATTGTTAGAACATGGCTAATCCCTTGTTGTACCAAGAAATCTTTAAACTAATTTGATATGTATGTCATGGTCACTAGCAATTCTGGTTGGTCCCCACACTTGAATAAATTAATTCATCCTCTGTTCTCTGTAAATCTGCGGTTGAAGAGTTTCTGACTGGAAAAGTGGAAACAATTTAAAATAGTTTGTTAAGTTATCAACACTGACTAATAATGTACTTATATCCCTTTGTGGTCATGATGTCATGGGGTAACAGATGATTAACAAGCTACAATTTTGTCAGGCGCTGTCCAGGTGTTGGATGAAGAAATCTGGGTTGGCGTTACTTTGATCGATTGAACTACTTAGTTTTCTACTCCACTTCTGAAGACATTTAGAAGAATGTAAATGCAATCTCACGTTCTTTCAAAAAATGGGATGACTTATTGGTTGGTATCATAAGAGGTAAATTAGATTCAGAAACATCAGTCATAAACATAAGTTATGTTTTAATTGTTTTTCAGCAGCACACAGTATAATGGAATGTAAAGCTTCTATCATCACCATCATCAAAAACACAATTCAATGCTTCATTTATTGTTATACAAAAGGGAGCCAATTGAACAATCTACAGAGCTAAGTCGAATTATTAGTTAAATAGCTTCTCCTGACAGTGACATATCAGTGTCAAGTATCAGAGCAATACACAATGAACAGTAACATTTCAAATGACCAACGTTACACTACATGAATATTCAGCGTCAACTTAAGTACTACTTTCTACTGCTAATTATGCTTTCACAAGGCAATAAAGGTAATCTCCACCAATGCAGAGTAGTTCTAGATTGTGGATCATATATAAATATCGCAAGGAAATTTCAACATTACTAAAGCTGACCAATTAAAACTTAAAATAAGTGGCGTAAGAAGAGTTCCTACAACTCCCCCAAAATGGTGTCAAGAATTAACTCAATCTCGTTTTTCACAGTTCTCAAATTGCGTAAATCTCGTAAATTGCCAAGTATTTCCTGTTATGACAATTCCAATGCCAGCACTCAATATAGATATCTTTTCCTAGTCAATATCAACAACAATTCAACAGTCGTTACCTGATCTGCAGTTAAATTCAACTTCCGGTATTGAAACAACATGGAAATGAAATATTTTTTTAGAGTCCTATTGAATGAAAAAATTGCATAACAAGGAGGTTAACTATTGTTATGCAAAACATTGTTATGTTGGATTGTATCTGTGAAAACATTAAAAAACAACTAGTACAAAACAACAACAAACAAAGAACCAATACATTATGTTTCCTTCGTATCTGGGAAAGGATGCCTCCATATAAATTACACACAAGAGCACATGAAAAGGAATTACGTGAAAGAATGTTTCAAGACACCTGCAGTCTTGCAGAGGATGGAAAATTTATTGTTGCCATTCAATCAGGACCCAGCAGTATTGGGAGATACATCAAAAAAACAATTTGCCAAAATCCAACATAAAACCTAGTTGTATTCAAAAATAATTACATATTATGACAATATTATACTAATATTACCTGTTTCAGCTTTGAGGAAGATTATCTATTTTAATATAATTCTCTAGATTAGATTATCAAGGAGTGAGAATTTCAACAAATTTATCAATACAAAATGACTCTATTTATTAGTTTTGAAAGCATTTATTTCAAACCCAAATATTATAGTTTTAATTATTACATTTTATTTTTTAAAAGCAATAATCAAATTAATCCTAAATAAAAATTAAAAAAATGCATTATCAAGTACAATTAAACTTACAATATATAATTTATAATTATATTTATTAAACGACAAAATTAAGAAAAATTGTACATTATAAATGTTATACTATGTAATAAATTATTTATTTTATTACTAACTACATTAAAACTGATGTGTCAACCAATTATACTGTATACGCATTGTGATCAGTGTTGAGCATAATAAGATAAATTTATCTAGATAAATAATTAATTATCTTTTATCTTATCTAGATAAATTTAAAAATGTTTATACATGTGCCATCTTAGATAAATAATCACGTCATCTTAACTAAATTATCTGGATGAAAAATGTATAACATCATTTTTTTTAATATAATTAATTTAAGAAGAAATACAAGTTGAGAACCAATAGATAGAAACAAAATAATAGTTACGAAATACAAAAATCGTACATATCGTAAAATTATTATTGTAATATTTTATGACTATGCATAGGCAATGTGTTGTATGTTATGCAATGTGCACTTTACAATCGTGCACACATACATACAAACATACACATATGTATAAATGTTATCGCATTATGTTATTTTGGTAGCTGGTAGATAGTATTTTTATACATATTTCAAAAAATAGCTGGTATTTCGAATAATTATGGAAACAGAGACCATCGTCTATTCGTCCTAATCCATAAACACAATAACACTGACACACATACATACACACGTACATTTAATTGTGCATTTGTGCAATTTTTTTTATGCTGTGATTATTTATTAGTCATTAGTCAACATTTTTCAATGATTTACTAAGTAAATTCCCATGAATAAATCATCTGAATCTGGAAAAATGAGGAAACATAATTTGATTATTGCCCAAGTTCTATCATTTTTAAAGTTAAGAAAAACAGATTTAAATGTATTCAATTTTTTTAAATATGTGAAACAAATATTTTTAAAATATAATACTACCCTCCCGGCTTCCATCTTCTGCCCCATATTATGAATGTTACCTAATTAATTATTATAACAATATGTAATCGATATCGACGTACAGCGCGATACTGCGATAGCCGTTTGAAGTATAATATGCATAATAAACCAGGGCCTTGCGCCCGAATCATTTATTCGGGTTTCGGGAGCTGGATGTATTTTGGTGTTCAAACACCCGAATAAAAAATTTAAACAAATATTTGGGTTTTCAAAACCGTTATTATTCGGGTTAATATTAGTTAATATGGGTGCTGAGAAATCTGGATTAAACAGAACTTTTGATGACCCCAGCCCCAAAAATAAGAAAGAAAGTGTTCATGTTTATGTTATTTATAATAAAATATAAATGTTTTACCCAAATTCGCAACGTTTGTTTTTAACTAAATTAGATTAATTAATGAACAGTATTTACGTTTTTCTATGAACTATAACAGGGATGGGCAACTCAAAGTAACTAGAGGGCCACTTTTAAGTACTTTAAAATCAAGCGGGCCGCAGTTGACACGGGTGTTTTGAAAACAGAATCATTCGGGTTATACGGATTTCGGGTGTTTGATTTTTTAAAGAGGTTTAGGGGTGTTAGGGGTTCGGGCTAAATCGTGTGCAAGGCCCTGCATTAAATAAACCAAATAATATTTAATGTTAATAATAATTCGAATTTTTTTTTATAAATTAAGATTTTCTTCAGGTACCACCTATGAGCTCTAGATGGTACGCGTAGCACAGGTTGAGAACCGCTGCCCTAGACTACTCTCGCGAAGCCCTAGAGCCCTGCGCAGCACAGCTTGAGAACCACTGCATTAGTTAATAAATTGGTACCAAAATATGCAATAACAATAGAAGAAATTACTTATACTTATGCAATTTTAATAGTTAATTCATGATCTTGTGAGTTCTTATTCTAATACCTGGCAATTTTTTACCCAACGAGTAATTTTGTAAAGGTATTTTGGGTATTCAACATTATAATAAGGTTGAAAAGAATTGATTTTAGTGTAATTTTAAAAAATTTTATAAAAATATAAATATATTTTAAGAATTAGAAAAAAAATTATTTTATTCATCTATTATCTTTATCTTTTTATTTTACTAAACTATTATCTTTATCTAGATAAAATTAAACTCAATTATCTTTATCGTTATCTAGATAAATATTTAATTATCTTTGCTCAACACTGATTGTGACATTTTTTTCTTTTGGCTGTGTTGGTATTCTGAATACCAAAGTAGAATCAGTACCAAAGGCATGTTCTACATTTCTCCCCGGAACGATTTTTTTTTATTTATTCACAAACGGAGTGTATCAAGTAAATAATATGTAATTTATAATTATTTATTTTGGTGATCCATTCCTTCTTGGAAAAAAACAAACAATAACTGAAGTATTTAGAAAAAAAAGAACAAAAAAACTATAAAAACTATATAGGTAGTAACATTAGATTAAACATAAACAATAAACTGGAATTATACAAACTTAATTACATAATAATAACTTAATTACTTATAATTACATAATTATAGGTAATTTAACTATATTTAAATATATTTAAAAAATATAAATATAAAATATAATATAATATTAATATTATATTATTTTTATATATTAATATCAATATTAATATTATATATAATATTAATATCAATATATAACGGTAAAATCCATTGTTTTTTAAAACAAAAACGTTTTCATGAAAATTAATTTAATATAAACATACCATATTGAAGTTATATATAAATGTAATGGAAAATTTAAGGTTGAGTCATTTCGTTCAGCATTCGTTCACAGTCATTTATATGACTATCATACCAGTCAACTTCCTAAAAGAAGAAAACAGAAATTAATACTTATATATTATAACAACAGTATAGGTAGTTATTTAACAAATATATTCAAATAGTCTTACTTGGCACGCATGGGTACAATATTTTGCTACTTTACAGTTACTGCACATTACTGTTGCAGGGATGTTACAGTTTTTGGAAAAGCACTAAAAAAGAAATAAAAAATATGTTTTTAGAATATTAAAATTGTTATCATTTTTTTTTACTTGAATCTCTTTAAATAAGATTCAAACTTGTAGTTTTTGAGATATTAAAATGTATATATGAAGAGTAATATTCCATGAAATAAATATGATTTTACAATAGTATAAAATGTATGTAATGTATAATCTAAAACTGACGGTGTTGGATAAATTACCTGTGGAAAATAACAGGTTACCTATATGAAATTACTTTTAAAAATATATGTTGTTACAATTGGTAATTTAAATAAAATATAATGAAATTACTACAACATTATTGTAAAAGTAATTTTGTTACAGATATTATTTGTAATTTTCTATACTACCCAGCACTGAAAACTGATTAAACTCATACAATTTGTACAAATAATAAAATGACAATGGATTGATAATAATAACTATAATTTGTAGAACAATATAGTAACAAATCGTCTAAACTAATATCATGGACCTAATATTCTTAGTACACAAAAAGTTAAAAAACTCAAAAACTGCTCACTTCAAATTTCGATTCTGATACTTCATAATTTTTAAACAGGCTATCTAAAAACAATTTATAGGAAAAAGTGTGATTCTCGTATAAAGAAAAAAAGAAGTTCGTAATAATGAAAACATAATGGGTTATTCTTATTTTTCTGATTATTTCAAAAAAATTAGTCAACCGAATCAATTGATATTTGATAGTCGAGTTTCCGGCTAAGTCACTTCTCTAGTCGTCATTTTATATAATTTTTTTAATAAGTTAACCATTTACCCATCAATTATTTGGTTTTGATCAGTTAGGACCATCACCATTTGATACTACAAATATTGATAAAAAAAATAGATGAAATTATAGTACATGTAACATGGATTTTTCAAAACCACAAACAATAAATTAGTGTTGCACTTTAACATATTATATAGATCGCTTGAATTAAACTTGTGCTATAACAGGGTATTTTAAAAGTCATCTGTGTATAATATAATATTACGTTATACAAATAAGTATTGTTAAGATTTTGTAAAAATGATATATTAATAAATTTTACATACTCTGGTAACAGCAATTGGAGGTGGTTTAGCTGATGTACTAGTACTATTGACTAGTGTTCTTATTTGACATGGCATGGGGCGCTTAACCAATTGATAATGTTTGTTACCAACTCGAATAGTGTTACCTTCAGCTGCAATAAGAGGACTGCTGGCCAAAAATTTTTTATTCTGATTTGATGATTTGAATGTTACAAATGTTGAAGTTGTTGGTATTGATGTTCCAGTTCCTGGCAATGGTCCGGTTACTTTCACCAAAGGACCGTGGCATATAGTTGGAGTAACAACAAAGCATTTGTTTTCTGGCATCACTTTAGAAGTAGAAGGTTCATGAGTTCTCACTTGTATTGAAGAAGGTAATGATTGACAGAGGTTATTTAATGGCTGGCTCGTTACAATCGACGGTTCTACTGCGGTATTAGCATTTATTATAGGTATTTGTCTAAAAATATAACAGAATTCATTAATACTGAAATTCAAATTTTAATTACAATAAATAAGTAACAACGGAGGAGTTACGAATAGTTATACTAGTAAGAAGTAGTATGGATTTTAAGTTTCAATTCATTAAGAAATTAAATGATGTTAATATTAAAAGCCAGGGATTCAATTAATAATTATATTAAATACATATTTAAACCGTTACAACTTAATCAAAATTAATTTGACTATTATAGATGTGACTAAAGATACTAAAAGTTAATACAGATACTATAAATTAAAACTTTGATTGATATTATGCAACTATGAATTTGGGAATTAATCTATAATATATTTATAATACTGTTGTATTATCAGAAATAAATAAGTTAGGCAGACGTAATTATGTAATACTAACTAAACAGATGGAAGATATAAAGTAAACAGATCTTGGAAAACTCAAAACCGAGGAAGTCATTGACCTTTATAGTAGGTGTAGAGTATACCTTAAAAATTAAGCAAGTCACTGTAATGTGTGTATTCAACTTGAATTCAATCATAAATCATTGGATACGAAAAACGATTCTGATCTGAGGTGGTCTGTCTATTAACTTATTAGCCTATTAGGTATATTTTATGATATTATTACTACTATTAAAGTAATTTATTTAACAATTGATTATTATTAGTAATACAGTAGCTTAAATTAAGTTTGCCTAAAACATTACAATTTGAGAATATTATTGTGTGTATAAAAAATAATAGTATACTTATAAAAATATTTTTAGCGTAATAAATAGATCATTTAATATATTTTTAAAATTGATCATATTGTATGAGAATGTTAATACATACTTACATTTGATAAATAATGTGAGTATCTATGGTTATTTGTTTTGAATACTTAAAAAAAAACAATATCCATTTTGTCAAAAACTGGTTTTGTGTAAAAATGTTGACCTTTCAAAAGTACCAACAATAAATCACAATAATATTATAGTACATACTATACTGATAAAGGTCATTGACTGCTATCGCAAGAAAATTATAACGAGTACTAGGCAATGATTTAATATTCTTACTATGCTCTATTCAGATTAAGAATGAACAGTTTTCGCACACGTAAGCCGGGTTTACATTGGTAGAGTATTTGGTAGAGTATACTAGCCTACTATTTTGCCTACTCACTCTACTCTACTAGTTTTAGTAGAGTAACTTTTTACACGAAGCTAGTATTTAGTAGAAGAGAGTGCAGTTGATGTGTAAACTCGCACCGTGACGGTTAGGTTTGATCAACTCCAAAACATGAAATAAACAAATATGGATATTGTAAGTCGTCGTCATTGTCGAAAATTATTAAAGAAATGCCTTCGAGTGGTTACAACCGCTTTAGTAAACGATATTTTAGAATTCATTGATGAGAGTAATGAAGAAAAACGAATTTGGGTTCGAGAGTGGATAAAAAGAAGAACAGTACTTGGCGCATCAGAAAATCTTCTTACTGAACTAGACAGAAGAGTACAGGCTGTGTTTAAGAATGACAACTGAAAATTTTGAACAATTATTGAATTTGGTATCACCAACTATTCAAAAACAGGACACTATTCTTCGAGATGCACTACCAGCGCGCATTAAGCTACAAATAACATAGAATTATTTAGCGACTGGTAATAGTTACCGAACCCTACAACATTTCTTTAGGGTGTCAATTCCCGCAAAATCTAAATTTTTACCAGAAGTTTGTGACGCCATTTATCAAGCCCTGGAACAATATATTTATTTTTATAATCTTTAGAACCAATATTCCATATACACTCATGCTTTTCATACAATTCTACCAGCGCTATCGTGTCACTTTCAGACCACTTCATTTTTAAAAATTATTAAAACAACTTTTATAATGAAATAAAATGATAATACAATACGATCAGAAATGTAGAATAGTTATATTATATTATAAGGTTTAAAAACATTAAACAAAATTTAAAATGTATACAAAGTTTAAAAATAAATATGAATACATGTGCCGATTCGGCGATATCAACAATATTTTACTTTACTATACCAAAACTAGACTGTTTACACCAGTAGAGTTGTGGTAGAGTATAGTAAAAATGGCGGGGGGGGGGGTAAAAGTAAGTAGAGTGTACTTTACCACAGTGGTTAACTACTCTACTATACCGATTACTATCTTCAGTACTCTACCTATACTATTCCTGATTGTTTATATTATGCTAGAAACGGTAGAGTACTCACTCTACCGTCGTACTTTACCAAATGCTCTACCAATGTAAACCCGGCTGTAGACTGAGGAGCCCATCACTATCTGACCCCCCTCCCATCAAGGCAATCGTTTAACACTTTATGATTGGCTAAGTCGTTTGGTTCTGCGCGAATATTAAACAGTAACAAAATGTTCAAGCAATAAAGGTAATAATTTCCAAAGGAATACTATTGTATGTAAACAAAATATAAATTGTGTGATAAATAATAATCGCAACAGTAACAGTATGCGACATGTGAGAGAGTGGAATCAACACAGCGACAGTGTTATATTACAGCTCACTACGTATACAGCTGCAGTTTCGTGGTGACCGACAATAACTCTCTTACAGGTTTCTGGCTTGTGGTGGGGATGCAAGGACAAAACAAGTTTTGGCCGGCCAAGCGGTTCATTCTTAAACTGAATAGAGTATATTAGGTAGTATTCTAATAGCATAATATGAACTGTTAAAATGTTTGGTAATATAATATTATATTGAATGTATAAAGATAGTTCCAATGTTATTTGCACCAGTTGGGAGGGGGTGAGAATAAAAGCAAAAATAGCATAAACACAAACTCTCGTTTAAGAGTTTTAAACATACTGAAATTGTGTCTAAATCAGATATTTTATGGGAACTAATCGCTCCATAATAGTAATTATACATGAATAAAACTTACTGGAAAGTTCCATCTGGATTTTTGGTTACAAAAAAGTGCTGAACTATTCCATCAGAATTGGCAGGGCTCTGAATAGTTGATGTCACTGGTATTTTAACATTTGAATGTTTTACAGTTGATGAATCAACAGGGTCTTTAAACTCTGAATGAATGCGGCATTGAAAGACAGCGTGATTCAATAATGGTTTTAGGTCTTCGTTCGAATTACTGGTGACAACATTAATAACTTGTTGGAAATATTTCCGGCTGCTTACTGTTGTTGATACAAAAAACAATGACATGCGATCTATGACGCCAGGGTCAGTAACCCGACTATCTTCAATTAGACTTATTAAATCGGTGCATTCAGGTCGAAATGTCTTTGAACGGAACATTGAATAAACTTTGGGATCATTATATTCACTGTTTTTCAAACTATTCCATAATAAAAGTACCAAATTTTTGAAGATGCTACCTTTTTTGAATTTTGGCTCATCCAAAACTCGAAGTACGGTTAATACACTTAAAAAAAACATTTGAAATGTAGTTTTAAAATCTAAAACTTCAAAAGATGCCACGATATCTATAAAGTTGCCCTTCAACATTGTTTCAAGAATTTTATTATGCCTTACATATAATCGGTTGGCATCACATCTTTCTTTAAGTTTTTCAGCTTCAGTTTTTTTCTTAAAAGACTCTTCTATTCGTGTTTTGTGATGTCTGTTAGACAATGCAATTACGTTTAGTACATTTGCAATAATCACAATAGTATCTTTTATGGATTTAGTAAAATATTTTTTATATAAATTTTCAATTTTAATTAAATACTCTATTACATATTTTTTGTTCTTTAAAGGGCGTTGTTTAACTGCATTTACTTTAGGTCCACTTGTAGGAAGTTTAGCAACTGCTAATTTTTTCATGCCATTTGTTTGATCATTGGGGTTTTCACCCGAACCGATCATTTCCATCCACCTTCTGTAATTATGTTCATCCATCATTTCCTTAACATCAATGATCCAGATTAATTGTTTATCATTTATATCTGGAGAATTTTCAGATTCGGCCAATTCTTCACAAACAATTTTTGTGGATACTTCCTCAGTACTGGTAGAAGCAATTTCGTTATTCAGTTTCAACGAAGACTTGAACTGTGATTTAAATTTATGAGTTTCGCCTTCTCTAAATAATACCAATTTCAAAGCATCTCTTTCATCTGTACCCAATTTTTGTTTTTTTATAGCAGGCTCATCTGTATTTTCTTTAGATGTTTTGTCATCTTTAGACGTTTTAATCTCTTTGGGCTTTTTATCGTTTTTTGATATTTTATGGCCTGTAGACGTT
>PVMI01027538.1:0-13661 GCA_008528875.1 Aulacorthum solani
AGTAGTAAAATAAATTAGTATTAAAACGATAAAAAATATCATAAAATAATTATAACGAGACCTTGGGCACACATTAGATTTTTCAAAACTAGACGCCCATGCGTAAGAGGTTCCACTGAGGACACGGCGTGCATATAATAACCACGGTATGCTCTCGCGTATTGCTGTTATTTCGAACTTCCAAGAAATTGTTCTAGATGAGTTAGGTTCTTTGAAATTTTGTTTCATTTACAGCAACGAGATTAGTTAAAAGACTTCTGATTATATAAGAGCCCAGGTATCGGCTGTTGTCTGTTTAGTATAGTTTTATGAAGTACCCGCATTGGTCACGTCTTGTTTATCACTTTAAAAGATAAGCCACATAATTATTTTTTTAAATGTTGAAATTAATAAGTACGTCTAATAGTTATTATACTAGTAAATACTTACAGTTATGATTTTCGGTCAACTGTAATCAATTATGAAGTAAGTGCATGTAATAATTTTTTTTATATTGAATGGAGTACCTATCTCTCAGACTTAGAGCCTTGACGCCTTGACGGACATTAAACGATTCGGTGTACATGTATTATTTATGTACAATGTGCATACAATTATGTATACATATATAGAAAGTTCTGAGAAGGGAAAAACATACAAATACGGAATTAAATATGTATAAATGCAACACGCCTGTCTATTCGACACACAATACCTATCTACTTAAACAGACAAAGAATGTTTGTCGCCTTAAGTCCTCATTTGGAAGTTCGAAAGCTATCTACCCGAAACTATTATACATATATAGATAGACGACGTTTTTAAGTAAATGTCGGATGTATTATGGGTGTCGTATCCCCTCGCGACCATATTTTTTCAATATGCAATTTATTCCAATCGGCAATTGACGACTGAAAGTACTCAAAGAGGCCAAGTGGAAATTTTGTTACACGTCATATAAGTATACTTTTTTTATGTAACAAGAACATTATGATACGTCATATATATATATATACATAAGAGTCTTAAGTACTTACGAGTCCAAAACATCTTTATGAATAATATATGGCTGTAACGTGTAGAATTATTCTAAAAATAAACCTATATGTACAGGTTTAATTTATTCAAATTTTGATTTTTGAAATTTTTAAGCTTATACTTAAGGACCATAATTTAAATTATTTAGATTTTTATACCATTTATACAGTGTCCTGTAGAGATACAGACTTCTTTTTTTTCAAATAAGAACCAACCGTTTTTAACTGTAAATTGTTAGACAGAAGGTTTTTTTGAAAATGTTAATGCATCTAAATCAAAATTCATAGGAGTATAGTATTTATTTATTTAATTATTTGTGTTCTAAGGACAGAAGTCTAAAATAATGAGGTTGAATGATAATATGGAAACCTAATTTAAAATTTATATTAATCCATTTACAATTTATAATATTTCGTAAATATTGTTCAACTATAATAAATACTACACGTCAATAATGCATTGATTTTATAATTATATGTAAAGCCATTTTAAATACTACTATCCTTATTGAATTGTACCTTGTTGTATATATTAACAACTCAGAAACTACTCGTTCAATTTTTGATTTAGATGTTAAAAAAAACAATATCCTAAACAATTTTCTGTAAAATTGACTACGTGCAAACCAGTGTTGTTGGTTAAGTTACCTAACGAGAGTGGTGTAGATTAGGGGGAGAATTATTTTTGGAACTTCGGATTATGTGAGACAAGATCATTTAATATGAGCGAATTAACCGATAACGTTTTTACGTAATATGAAAACTGTATACACTATAAAAGTACAATATATTTTTCAATATCCTCCCCTCGGCCCACACGCCAACACAACTTACACAAGACTATAGAACCAATTACGCTACCGCCTACACTGAGTCATATATCGTGGAAAGTTAACATGTGTTTCTGGTGAATTTCCCTGTACAAAATAATATTTATAACGTTTACAAAAATATATATTACAGTCTATATCAGTATACCTATACTTTAAAAATGGTCACTTAAATGTGATTTAATAACCAATTAAATCATATAAAACTATATAGGCGGAAAACGAGGAAAATGATTGGTAGCGAGGAGGTAATAACGTAGGATGAAAATAGTTTTACAACTTCGCACAAAAAAACATAGTTAAATCCCATTTATGTAATAGGTATTATAAAATTCTTTAGGGGATTCGATACCGTAATTTTATGTTATTGTCCAAGACAAATTGTTTATCCACATACTTGCAACATAGAATTATAGACCTGTTCTTTGTCAAACTTACTGATTGATATAATAAAACTATAAGAATTCCGAAAACAGAATTGAATTTGTCATCAAGTCTGTTTGAGATCAACTTTCAAAAATTTTGTTTTCTTGATTTTAACTTCTCTAAACATTTTAATATGACAATGTTTTAATTACTGTTTTTTTTAATAAAACGGTTATAGGAATTTAGGGAATAATATAAAAAATGAGAGAACGTCTATCTCAAGTAGTCTTGACGACAAATTCAAATCTGTTATTAGGTTTCTTATCACTTCATTAAATCAATTGGTTCGTTTCGCAAAGAACACGTCTTAAACCCTATGTCAAAAGTGTGTTAGAAAAAGACAGACAATTTCGGTATCGAATCCCCTTGAGGTTTTTTTGTGTTTAATAGAAGTAAAACATAGAATTTTAAATTTAAATTCAACACAAGAATCATCATACGTTGTTTTTATTGAATTCAAGCTTAAAGCTACATTCGTTTGTTATGAGTGTTTGAAAATCAGATTTTGATAAAATCGAACATTTAAACGAAAAAAAAAAATGTTTAAAAAATAATATTCTTACCGGTATTAGTTTGTTTTGTTTCAAAAAATAATACGAATGGAGACCTAAAACTTTTTGCCACACCTAAGGTATTTTAGTATTTATCATTTTCTATACTCAATGACATTTTAAATATACTTTTACTAATTTTGAGCTATTAATTGTAAGTATAGGTATACAATTTTCAAATTAGCTTAGTTTTTTTTTCGTCTATATTAAAGCTTGAACATTTGATCCAATATTCGTCATGGCTCATGTATTACTTACAGTAATTAAAAAATATCGAACACGTGATTAAAATTATAATAACAATAAATAAATAAAATGATAACTAAAGAGTATAATATAGGTGATGTTGTTTTTCATCATATCAACATATTATATTACATAAGAGAAAATAATATGATCGTCTTTCTGGCTTTGCCTACAGTATATTATTTAAAAATGAGACTCCGAACATTTAAATTACGATAAGATAATAATATAATATTCCATTCAATCATTGTTAAAAGGACTTTACGTGCGTGTGCGTAATATGCGTATGTGTACCTATTTGTTGTCTCTATCTTACCAATGTAGAAACTTTTTGTTCAACAGTAATAATTTTGTTTTGTTGGCTTCGATATTAGAGCGAACTGACCTATATTGGCTATAGAGTCCGGGCTTCCCAATCACTGTGCCTCGGCACAAAAGTACACTGCAAAATTACTCAGGTGTCTCGTGTAATGTTGGTCTTCTAATGCGTAGATTGTGTATAAAGCTTGTGTCACCATCAAGACAAGTGATAAAGGTTTAAATTTCAATGTTATACACAAATAAGCTGATATAGTTATTTATGTTTTGGATTTACTTAGCATAGCTATCTTGGCCGTCCTTTACACATGGATCGTTAACATTTATTTGTTGAAAGATTTTTTTTGATTTGGCTAAATACTTCTTATTATGTAAAATAGTAATGTGTTGTACTCAATTGTATATTTGAGGACTTCCGAGTACCAGAAGGCAAAAACCCTCATCACCCTTAAATTTTATTTTAAATTAATAACTATTAATAATTAGGTATTCAATTAAAAAATAAGAATCATAAATCATAATTCATATGCTTATCTAATATCTTGCATAAAATGAATGAAAAATGAAATGTACTTTTTTTAGCATCAATTACTTTAAATTAGTCTCGTAAATGCATGTGTATAATTTACCTGCAATTTCCATGATTTTTTTAGGTTAAGTACTTTAAGAAATATCCAAAATGACAAAAAATATGTATACATATATATCAAAAATTCTCAACCACTGAGCCGATAAATTCTTCAGGCTAGTCGTATGATTGTTGTCTTATTATATTATGTAGGTATTGTGTCGGCTACAAGTGATAGGAGTTGACATTTTTAAGTTATGCGTAAATATACTGATAATTATTCATGTTTTAGCAATATTGACTGTCCTTAAGTCCTTTAAATGTTTATATCGTCAAAAATACATATAATTATTTCTTTGCGTGTGTTCTATAAAAATGTATTATAGGATCAAGTTCGCCCCGTAAAATTAAATTATAGATTAGGAATCCCTGCCTTAGACCGTTATCAAACTCAAATATAGAATAAGAACATAATCTGTTTTTGAACATCCCCACAGGTTTTTCGTAATATTTTAATTTTGAGCTAATTATAAGTTATTAGATCCAAATTAAATATTAAAAAGTTAAGCGAAATATAGATTTATGACCTTCAGTACTCTATTAAAACTTAAAATTTATTTATGATGTTAACAATAGTTACAAAAAAAAATATTTTACAAGCATTACCCTATGCGCCATTGTGATGCAATGTATTTTGTATTCAAATTATTAATAAACGAACTCAAAATCAAAATTCATTTATTAAATTCACGATTGCAATTATGTTCAGATAAAAATTGAAATTTGATTTAACTCCTTTAAGATGAAATTTAATGATTTCTGTGATTCTATTATTAAACTGTGAATAAAATATCAATGAGCCTATTTTATACTTTTACAATCACAGGTATTTAGTTACTTAAGAAAAAAAGTAACTATCAATTTTAGAATTATTATTAAATCTATTGTTTGTTTCATGATTATTAACCGTGGTACAAGTTTACACCCCATGTTAGGCATGCTTGCCACCTATGAATATATTCTGAACAACACTAAATTAATTTTTCTGAATCTATTAGCATATTATTGTTTCTCAAAACCTTCTAAAACAAATGCCATTATGTACCGAAGTACCTATTGAATGTTTGCACATATTTATATTTTTTATTAATTTATTTAATAATAGAATATTAAATGTATGAGCTACATTAGTATGTATTATATTGCTATACAATATTCTGAGATCTATAGGTTCTAAAAAAATATCAGCTATTTAACATTATTCTATAAATTTACACAAAAAAAAAATTTTTAAATATTAAACTATTTTAGTTACCAAATCATTGTAAATAAAATTCCAATGACACTTTAAAAATGAATTGTATTTACTTTCAAAGTTAAAACTATTTATAAATGCCTACCTTGTACGCATATTTTACCTGGCATTTAGTTGAATTACTGGAATTAAAAAATACCCGAAACCAGGAAAAACTCGAAATATTGAACAGCCCGAAGTACCCGTGTTTAATTTTTTACATTAGCCTCATGAAATCAAATTGGCATGCCTAAACATATTTAGTTTCAAATTTAATGTGTTTGTATATTAAAATGAACCTAACCTAACCTAAAGATTCTGAAAGACTATTGGCTAAAATACTGAACTCCTTTCGTCGAACAACTATTGAAAATGTAAATATATTTTATATTTTACTTTATAGTTGTACCTAATACTATATATTTAGAATAGATAAATTCTGATTTTAAAAACTATTTTCGTGTCAGTTAATATTGTTTATGGTACCTGCGTATATATTGAAATAATAGGGGAATGAATATTTTAAACTAAATGAATGTTTTAAATACATAACACGAGTAAAGACTTTTAACAGTTTCCAATAATAAATAAGATACATTCACAAAAATAAAGTAGGAATGGGAAAGGTTGGTTATTAGATATTCTTTAGTAGGTAGGTACTCTGTATCGGGTGGGATGAGTTTAATGCAAATATATTTGTCTTTTTTCTATCTCTATCGAAAATTTGGAGTTAAAATAGATTACAGTTCTTGAAAACTTAATGATTGAACTAGTGTAACAAAAAACCTACAAAAAACATACACCTAATACCTACACTGGTAGATTATTATTTAGTGTGCAGCTATGCAGCTTATTAAAATGAATTTCCGGAACTTGTCTATTGAGGTCCATCAAACATATTCAGCTTTTTCTACCATTTTGCCTAGTAAAAATAAATATTTTCAACTGTTGCTATAATAATTTTATATCGAAACTAATAGTAAAACTAGTACAACGAAACCGATTAAATAATATGTTAAGCTCGTTAAAGCTTATCTGAAATCATAACACAATCAGAAATATTATGTAACAACAGCCATATTATAATCAGTCATCACACTATAGATTGCAAATAAAATGTATTTCATTATTTCACTTCTTAACGTCCTTCATTCATTATTAATATTAGGTTTAGGTAGCTATTTTGAATTATTTATAAGCAGTAAACACAATTATGTTTGTAGTTCGTAGTATATATTTAATATTAGATGATAAAAAATGCTGTCTGGTAAATAAAAAACAAAATGCATTATAATACTATACAGCGTGTACAATGATAAAAGTAACACGAAATATTTCGAACGTATGACGCTGAATTTTATTTGGATTTTGTTACTCCCTTTTATGGAGTCTTTTATACTTAAAATTGCAGTATACTTTTTTGAAAAATTTTGATTTAATTTTTTTTAAGCTACTCTGACTTATAAAGTTTTATCTATCTGAAAACTTGACTTAGAGTGAGTTTAAGTTTAAGATTTGTTTTATTGTTTAGGTTATTAACCAAAATTAGAATAAAACACTAGAAAACTAGTTAAAATTTTTGTGAAAATAATGTAAATGTACTTAACTTAAAATACCACACCTGAGTTTTCAAAAAAAAACATACAAAATCACAAATTAACAGATAGACTGTTACAAAATACATAAATAGAAACTTCAATTCACTCTCAATAAGTCAATTTTTAAGACAAAAAAAGTAAATAAATCAATGTTGCTTAATAAAATTTGATTAATTAAAATCTTAACTCAGGGGTGCATTAAAAAAAAAAAATGACGTGTTTGAGAGAAAAAATATTCGAAAATAGCTATAATAATATTTAATAACCTTTATGCAGTTAAAAAAAACTCAAATGGAATTCAGCGTCATGCATTTGAAATATTTCGTTTTACCTTTATCGTTGAACACTGTATAGTAGCGTATTTTACCTCTAATACACTACTACTGCAGTATGAAAATATTAAATCATTATTTTTTTCTTATTTTCTTAATTGCTATAAAAAATTGAATAAAAAATATTGAATTTTCATTATTTAAATTAGATGTTAGAAAACACTTAAACTACTCTTATACTAATATTACTTATTAACCGTCTAGTAATCTTTGATATTTATAACCAACGACGTTACTCAGGTATTATGTTGTCTACATCATTATAATATTGAATTTACCTGTTTGTTTAACTAAATTAATTTTAATAGTTACTTAATAGTTACTTTTAAAACTTAAGGCAATGATATCAATAACAAAAAAAGGAGGTAAGTGGGTAACTTTCTGTTGTACATTATAAGTGTCTAGGGAGTCACTGTGATGGATGTGTACGAAAAACTATTCTGAGCGAAGGAGGTTTGCAGTCTATAATATTACTGAGAATATTTTATGATATTATTGTGATTACAGTAATTTATTTAACTATTGAACATTAATACTATACATTAGGTTAAATTTATTTTTGGCAAAATATTGCATTTGAGAACGTCATTGTATATCATTGAATTCAAATTTAACATATAAATTACAGTGACTATACCTATAGACATTTAATGTGCGGCAGGGCGTTACCCACTTATCCATTTTTTTAATCTGAACTTTGAACCGATGACAAATCAAACTTGTGAATCCACAACCTCGATAATTTATAAATATTTATATTTATAAATGTAAAAAATGTCTACATTTAATGCATATGCATATTATCTTACAAATAATAATGTGTGAAAAATTCAAAGTACATATTTTTTAGCATCAGTTATAGCGCCTTATAGGTACATGAAAACGTTCGTATACCGTTTCATTTAGCCACTGTGCCATTTCGTCGCATAATTCTCAAATTGCTTTTATTTTAAAACACGGTTGTGAATTTTTGATTTGTAAAACGATAAATAGGCACAGTGAAATATTTATTATTTGAAACAAACTATAGTACTATATAGTATATACTATCTGAATTTTAAATTCTGAAGTTATTGTTTGATAGATCCCGATAAATATATAAAACGAAAAGAACACGCCAAAATTAAAGATGACATAATACTTCTCCAACTTGCAAAACAAATTAAAAGAACTTACAATAAATACATTCAGCTCGTACAAAGAATTTGCTGTCTTAAGGAAAAAGCGACAAGCAATCCTCCACAGACAAAATGGATTGATTATTTAGACAATATTAGTTATTTAATCAAACATATCGAATAATTTTAACTAATTAGAAAAAAACTTTTTTAAATGATTTTATATGATTTTTTTTTATTATTATGATTATGTAATTATTGAATTTATAACTTTTTTAAATGTACCTAATAATGGCTTATGCAATTTTATATAAATACAAATGCATATATATGTATATATAATTATATAATTAGTTAGTACGTAATTTATAATTTATAAGTTGTATTAAGTTACTCGACAAATAAATTCGGCGAAATGAAATTGTGGCAAAATGTGAGCTGACATTTAAATTGCACTAGTAAATTCATGTGTAACGTACCTACAATTTTCATGATTTTTTTTTTTAGCTAATGTATTTCAAGAAATATCTAAAATAACACTCTATACGTAGGTAAAATTATCTTTAGGTAATTTACATACTAAGGTGTCAATATAAAATAATAATTACAAGAGAACATTTTTTTTTGACTTAACGATAATGTTTTTACTGTTATCGCCTAAGAGTGATAATGGTATAGATAATTTATAGCTTATTCCCACGTTTTTTCTTAGCTATACGTACATCACTAATCACTTTAGTTTTCTAAAACGCACGAATTTCGATAAATGCAGATAATATACAAAATGTTAAATAATATAGATGGTAATATATATAAAAGACGGTAATATATATATTATTTTGGGCGTTCCGTGCAAGTAAACTTAAATAAACCTTATAAGGTAGGTACTTAAAAACTGTAATTGTATTACACTGTTGGGTTCATTAGTTTTTCTAATTTTTTAATAAATTAGAAACCCATAATAATAATTTAATTCATATGTAAAAGTCTCATTTTGCCAATAATTTTTTTTAAATCCAAACTCATAAGTAATAAGTACTCGTATATTCAGAATTTCGACTACATAATGGTCATGTAACAAACTATTTGATCTTCATTAAAAAAAAAGGTGTTTTTGAAATAAAACAATATAGGTACCTAAGTTGATATATAATAGAAATATTAATTATATTTTATTTATATGATGTACATACCATGTCATATTAGTTTTCTTAACGTCTACACTCAAAAGAGCAAAGTAAAATATAATACAATTATATTAGGTATATATATTGGATTCAATAAATAGTAGATATATATCCAACCGTCCAAATCAAACATGTTGAATAGAAAGTTGATGTGATACATTTAAGTTAGTATAGGTAATAGGTTACTCTATGTTGTGTTAAAATTATAATTAAACTGAAAAATATTTTATAAAAAAACTTTATAGGTCAGACTAAAATAATAACATTTTGAAAACAAATATCTATTAGATAAATGAAACGCCGTGATTCGAGAAATAATACTATATTCATACCTATAATATTATGTATGATTTATAAAATGGATAATATGAGACTTTTACAGTTTTCGTTCTCTACTATTGATTTTTATAGACCTAATTCTAAATATGAAAAGGGTTAAACTATAATACTAAACGTATTTAACTAATTTGATTTTCATGTTTAATAAGGATTATGAAAAATTAATGTACAATTTTTTTACACTCTACTAATTATATAAGCGCATTGTTTGTTACTGTTCTTATTAGTGTTGAATGATTTTTAGAATCAAAATCCATTCGGTTATTAAAATTAATTATTTAGTGTAGATAAAACATTAAAAGTTAAAACGATTTATTCGGCCGTAATAACTCATACCGCGACCTCTGATGACGACGTAACGTATCATACAAAGTTATGTACAGTAAGAATGAATTATTATGTATAGAATAATAAAATAAATTTAATAATGTTACAAATAAAAACCACAAAACGTATAATCATTGGCATAGATTCATGGATGACTTAAATTCTAAAAAATATTAAACCCCCCGCCCTTCCCCTATCTAAATTAATTGATATCAGATCCGCAATTTATTAGAGTATAAAATAATCATTTTTCATAAATACATCGCCTTGATATCAAATACGTTATGAAACATTCTTTTAAATGTTGTTATTAGCTTTATTAATAAATAATTATTTTAGTAATAAATGTGGTTCATGTTTTGACTAATTGTTATTTAAAATCATGCAATTATCATTTAATGAGAGTATAGGTATTCTTCTATTATAGACACTGTGATAAGTGATACCACTTCTGTGGTCTGTGGCGAAGTTAATATCTTCATACATGGTAAAATAATCACAATACTATGATAGCTGCTCTGAATTGAAATATTGGTACAAAATCGAAGAAGCAATTCATAAATATTATTATTTTAATTAACTTTTTGTCCAAAATCAATATTCAGTCGGAGACTACCGTAAGTAAAAACATTATCATACAATCGGGAACTTACTACTAAATGGATATAAATAAATTATAATGTTTTAAAGAAAACAATAACTAAAACTATATTCAGTAACTTTATTAAAATGTTTACAAGTGAGTCATGTCTTTGGCAATTACCTCGAGACTCATAAACTAATGAACACAATTTTTAGTGGAAAAATATAAAAACTTGGCTACATTAGTGGCTTAAATAGGGAGCTTGGAGCGGGCTATGTTCCCTCTAATACAACTCTCAAAAATTCTTTAAAAAATATGAATAGAGTAGTATTTTCAATAAACATTTTTAAAGAAAATAAGGCTAGGTATTGAAAATTGTTATTATTTGTGTCATTGTTGGGCTATAAACGATAAGTATGTTAGAAAATAGATTTAAATTCTTCTATAATAATATTATTATATTACAAGATTTTCAGTTTGATATAGAAAGAATTGTAGAATATTTACATCTAAAAATAGATATATTGTGTGCTTAATATCAATCACTAAATTATAATACCTACCTAATATAAACTATTATTAATGTTAATTTTTTTTTAAATCCATCAAATCTCTGCATATCAGTGTAATGATTAAAAATATAATTAAGCTATTTACTTACTTGAATGCGAAATATTTATATTACGTATCCAAATATTTCATCATACATTCATACCTTTAATAAACTGATATTTATTTATAATTTATAATGATTATCAGTTGATATTATTATTATTGTTATTAATATTACCATATTTATCAAACAACCAATTTCGACTATTTATATAAGTACGGACTTATAATAATAATTTCGCGATACATTGCACTTCTGATTGACAGAATTCTATTACAAATAACCATAAGATAACAAATATTTTGTGACTGGAAGCGAAGCATAACAATTATAAACGTCTGTTACAGCCAAAGGGGAAAGGGACGATGGGGATAGATTCAATCAGAATATTTAATTATGTAGATTCATATTAGTTTGTATAATGCAAAATTTAAAAATTTCTAAGTATTAGAAATGCCAAATCTAATAATATAATATTTTATGAATTTCAATATAAATTAATATGTTTAAAGAAACTCTGAATTTTGAAATATACGAAGAAAATTACGATTTATACGAAATATACGATTGAAAAATGGTATTTATAAATACTAAGCAAGCGCCCTCATATGCCTATGCATTGACATATTTTCAAATTATGTGTGATTCAAGAGTTTCATGTAATATAATTCGTTGCTTACAAATAATTCAGTAAACAGTATGTCAGTACTTACCTAATATTAGAACGTCCTTTTGAGAATTATAACAGGAAAGGGAGGAAGTGATACTTACTGCCAGAAATAATTGTTGTTAATTATTCCTTAATATTCTAATAATATGTACAGAGGCTTTCAGCCAAAGTAAATTGTTGAAAAATATCTCTAATCAGAAAAAATTAAAAATTACTAAAAAAAAAAAAACCCAAAAAATAATTAAATGTTAAGCTTGTGGATTTGTGACCATAAATACTACAAAATATCCTTTCTCTGGCTGTTGTGCATAATTATAAATTACTAAAACGCAGAGGTGGAACTGCATATTATGATTGAAGGCGAGATTTTTCGTAGGCCTCGCTGTTAAAGGAGCCTCGCAAGTCGCAGTAAAATTCTATACTGTTTGTCTATTTAAAAAAAATGTCAGTTCAAGTAAATAAAATCATGGGACATTGAAATAATACAAAATGTAGGTACTGATTAGTGATTACCGAACGTGTATACGTTTATATGTCAACTCGATAGTACCTATTTAGACTGCTATTAATAAATGTAAAAAATACATTATAGGTACGAGATTTGCACAAAATATAAGAAATAAGAAGTATACTCAATCCGAACCTTGTTTTTGTCCTAATTCGGGCACGTTCGTCGCCTTTTGTTTTTGGACATTCTGCATTGCATAAAATTAAATGTAATACGTGTGACGTCACCTTGAGTTTATAGTTGGTCGGCTATATAAATTATACATTGCCCCTTAAAAAATATGTGCAGTCTTATCATTGAGCATACTATTCTTATTCCTTATACTATGGCTATGCGGGCATGCGTAGGAGATACGCCGTAACTCGAAGTGTAGCCTAATAATCTATTGCTGATATACTATAATATAGATGATAGAATACTGTGGATTTTCCCACTCTATCAAACTCAGATTAATTTTATAGTTCAAATAGATCATAAGTTATTTATTCCATTAAATTTCAATGATTTTATAAGACAGTCGTGTTACTGGGTGTTGTTGGTGTTCAGTGACAGAAACAACGAACAAAGTCGTAACTTCAGTAAGTAGTTTTACAATTATTTTGCATTCAAAGACAACGTTAAATTGTGATTCGAAGTTTTTTTTTATAAACACATAAATATCCAGTAATATGGTTTTAAATAATAAAAAGTAAATGTTTATGCAATTTGTTTCACCAATAATAATTTAATTATATTTATTATTCAACTATTTATAAATTAACGTAGGTAAATTTGGTCTTATTAAAAGCTAAAAAGTTAAAATTAACTTAACTTTAACTTCTTAACTCGTTTATGCAAAGGCTTTGAAATACTAAAGAGTACTAAGTACTAGTATACTGAAATACTAGAATTAAACAATTTAATATTAAAACTAATGGCTGAACATTTCCCATTATCTACGTCCCCACGAAGTATTAAATGTAGCAATTTAAGTTTTAAACATAATAATATTATTTCATTCTAATTTACGCTGCTAAATATTTTAAATTTTATGAAAAATGAATTTCCTTTACAATATAAAATTTTTTTCTGAAATAATTATCTTCGTAATAAAATTATGTTTTGCATATCGTTATTGTTATTATAGTTCAATAAATT
>PVMI01027546.1:0-10656 GCA_008528875.1 Aulacorthum solani
TTTTTAGTGTATAAGTATAAAAATGACGCTTACAATTTGGCCCGACCGCGAATTTTTTTTGAAAAAATATATGGCCCGTAGGTAATTTGAGTTTGAGATCACTGCTATAAATGATAGCCTAGTACCTCACTTAAACAGTTAAATTATAATGCGTAAAAAAAAAAACTCAAAACCGTTAATACTTTTTGAGTTAATCAGTGTGTGCTATTGAAAGAACCAGTGTACCTATATAGTATGTACATAGGCAAAGAAAATTAAAAGTTTTACCGCAGAATAGATGTTTTACCATTAATCATTAAGAGGATGTCACAACACTATATTTTGTTTTCAATCTCTAACCCACGTTAAACATGGCGAATCTTCATTCAGCGGATCTAATCTTGTGATGTCAGGCTAAAATTCGGTTGTGTCGACATATTTGGCTGAAAAAAACCGTTCGAATAGATGCTGCGAAGATAAACTATTTTCTACGTTATTATTTTTCAGCAGAAATATTTTCGTCCATTTTATGAGCTCCCGATTTTTCGTATGCGACATCGAATGATTCGTCATTGAATTCAAATTTACAATGACGATAATTCATAGTATGCACTCGATACCTAATGTTCTTCTTTTTTGTTATTTAATTACCATTACCTACATAATCAATATTTTTTTTTGATTTTAAAATCATACTGAAATAATGTGTGAATTATGCACTTGTTACCCTATATATATTATTTAAAAATTAGAATTATGTGTAGGAACAGGTGTCCCATAATTTGTATAATATCTACTGTTGGAACACTAGACTTATAATATAAATAATATTACTAAATATAGTTTATATTATAATATTACTAAATATAACCTATTCATAAAAGTAAAAGTGAATTTAGTATTTATACATAATTCCATCAAGTATGGATAACAGATTACTACTATTAGGCAAGTATGTAATACAATGTTGTATACTTGTAATACTTTAATACCCATTCATTTTATGCTGATAAGTGATATGAAATATACATCATTGAGATAATGCAGCTACATAATTATATACCAATGAGAATATTACGATGGTAATGTTAATAAAAAACTAAGGGTCATCTGGCAATGTCATTGTTATTAACTAGTAGTTTTTGTACACTTAAAATTAATTAATGTCAACCACTCGAAGTCAACTCATTTGTTAGGTTGCCTTTGCGATGGGGAAATTACAATATGATATAAGTCTTATTGATTCACATTGTACATTTTGGCTATATATGTAATTGTGATATGTTGTTATGATTTAACGATTACATTGTACATTGTACAACAAGAAAATAACTATAATTTATTGTAGTTCGTTATTTTAGAGTTTAACACATGTTATGTACTTAGTTAAAATCTCCTAGGAGGATTCACAAAAGCTTAACTAATTTAACTATACATGAGGCACAAAATTAAATTTCACGGTCATGTACTGTATTCTTTTATGGTAGTTCAAAACTATTAAAAATAATGGACACTTGAAAGGTGATTGCTGATATAGTACTCCACCACTTACATTTGGTTAGCAAATAACCTTGTGATAACAATAACATATTTAAATTCTAAGCTCTAGAATATAAATAATTACTTTTTTCTGATAATTTATGGAAGAATCGAAGAAACCAAGAATTTTTTTAAGTTCTTAATTACACAGGATGATTTGCCAAATACATTAAAAGACCATGTTCTCAAATTTTTGAGATATTTTGTACTACTCAAAAAGTGTTTTGTAGCAATAAAAACTTCTATTTTTCAAACAAGAACCTTCTTTTTATATAGTTAATTCTAAAGTGGATAATTTTTTTAAAAATGTTGATGTACATACTAAATTTCAAATTAGAATGAGTAAACTAGTTAACATTTTTGTACAAAACACAATAGTCCTTAAAAATGATTTTATAAATAAATATATAAAATAGATATAATATTAGATCTATTATCTGTTATTCTTAGACCATTTTTGTAAATTATAAATGTTGATCGATTAATATAAATTAATAATATTTTCAAATGACTATTGTATCTCTCTCTCTTAAGAAAATTAACATTCCTTGTAGCACAAAATCCTCAAGAATTTGAAAATATGGTCTAAAGTTTATTAAAAATTCTAATAAACAGATTTTAAATAACTGCATTATTGAAGAAAAGGGGAAACATGCTTGGTTTATCACCTGTATATTACAAAATGGAAAAATGTATTTCAATTTCAGATTTGTAAAACATAAATATTAAATATAAAACATAGTGATGAATAGTATGTTATGATCAGGGTGATCTCTCTCTTAATATTTACCAGAATTAAAAATGTTTCATTTGTTTGTTCTGAGAGTTTATGAAAGTTATAATAAATGTATTATATAAATAATTCCTATTTTTCTCAAGAAATAAATAAGTTAATAAAAAAATAGTTGAACATAATATCCAGTTTAATTTGACACACAATTTTATGGGTATCAAATGTAAATGTTTTTAGCATTTAATCAAATAAGACATATAAACAAAAACATAATTATTCAGTTAATAAAGTTAATTGTCAAATTTATTATGGCTTTTAGACATCATTAAAATAATTAAGACAAGCATAATACTACATCATTCATGATAGTAAGTAAAGTATAAAATTTGGCATTAACATAAAATCACGGTTACATTGGACACGGAATGCATGACAACACAGGTAATATTTAAGTACACAAAGAAGATAATGTCCATAAACAATCACAGTTAATTTCAACCTTAACATTAATAACATATTTTTAAATGATTGTTTTCATTTAAGTTAACTATTTTTAACTAATACCTATCATAGTATCATAAATGATTTTTTTTTCATAAAAATATTATAATAGTACAACTAAAAAAATTGTTTAAGCCAACAAAATTAATAAAAACAAGTAAATCATAACAACCCTGAACTGTATTGGCCTCGGAATCAAATAATTGAACAATGATAATTTAGTGAAATTTGGTAAATGGTTTGAAACCTGTAGGTACTAAATTTGAAATTCGTAAAAGTATATAACTATGCCTAAGAAATATGTGAAAACGCAAAAAATGACCTAACAATAATACTGTGTAAGGATAAAAGTGAACTAATTGATGATACATTTTTATTGCATTACACTGAATATTGCTTCTTCATTTTTTCACGCCCATAATTCTTTCAGCTACTCCTAAATAATAAACAGTTTGTGCGATTCCAAAAAGTGGTGCTATCACTATCATTCGACATGCACCGCCTCTGAAGAATGCTAAAGGACCTTCATTACGTAAAGTTTTCCTAGAATAAAAATAATATAAAAATATTTAGTTAATTAATTTGTAATTATAAATATTATCTTACGTAAAACAGTCAACAACTCCTTTATATTCTAATTCGGCATCAGATTTTTTAATCGCCTGTAACCTAGTTTTAATCACATCAATTGGATTTACAGCTAAAGCAGCACTCGAACCAGCTACACAACCTGACACAAAAGAGCACCAAAATACTGCATCACCTGATAAACAAAAATCATTAATTACATTCAAGAAATTCATGAGATAAAAGTAAAATGTATACCAGAGCCATCCTTTTTACGAGGTCCTAAAGCATTAAGTCTAGCAAACATCGGAAAGTAAATTATGGAAAATGTTACATCACGCATTCCTGTAGCTCCCACACCACGGTAAAGACCTAATAACCCTTTAGACGCAACTAATTCTCGTGCCAATGATGTAGCTGAAACTTTTGGCACAGTTTTTCCTTCTAAAAAAGTTGATAAAAAAATAAGCTATTTAAAATTTACACATTTTTATAAACAACAAAAAAAAAAAAAATTGAAAATACCTAATTTAGCTTGTGCAGCAACTCGTCCTGCATCTTGCATTTGAATTTTCAATAATTCCATAGGAGTGGTAACAACAATTTGAAAGAGCCCTGCACCTGCACCGGCTAACATTTCGCGTATTAACGTTAAAGGCTTCCTTAAAAATGAGAGTTTTTAACATGTTTCTTCTGTTCTATGTAATAATTGTTTATATTATACATACCCAGGTGTTCCTAACCAATATCGAAATTGATCATTGGCAGCTAATTTAATTGCTTTTTCTGGAGTAATTAATAAAATATTTACAGCAGACCCTCGATACATTCCAAAATATCCTTCAGCAGTATATGTCTTTCGAAATGCATCAAACCTATAAGTTAAATTTAAAATATTAAAATAGTAAAAACTAAAAAGATGATTATTACTTTTGTAGTCTTACATCGATCTATACATGAAGGATCCATCAGGACCTGGCTTTTGATTTTGAAGTCTAGTTTTAACTAAATCCAGTGGGAAAACTATGGTTACTCCAATAATACCAGCTATTCCACCATTTATAATTTTTGGTAATAATCTACAATTATACATTGAGCATTATTATACTATGTTTAAATAAATATTAAATTATAGAAATATATTAATAATTATCTACTAGAATTTTTCGGTTCATAAAGTACACAATTTTAATATCAACTATATTTCATGATTATTAAAATCATTGATAATCATCAATTTTAATAAACTATTATGAATATACCTATATTAATAAAATATGATTTCACAGTTTTCTTCGTAATTATGAAAAAAAAAAAAAACAATATTCTCATAGAGTAATGTATACTAAATTATTTAAATCAAATTTAAAATATAAATAAAACAATACTCACGAAAAACGGTTTGAAGATGGAAGTTTTCTGAAAACAAATAAATTATATTTCTTTATTTATTTGGTATAACAAGATAATATGACACACTGGACTATCACAGTTATGCAATAAAGTAGATAAAGTAAAAACATACAATTATATACTTAAATTAACATAATAGGAATATTTTCCTACTATGTTTTTTATCTAACTTTTTTAACTAAACTTGACTTAAATAAGAAGCAATGTGTAATATGTATTGGTTCCTTATAGGTACAATTTGGAGTTGGGAATCGATAATTAGATGTGATATTTTCAGTTTTACAGAAAGAATCTAAAGCCATGGTGTTGATATCCTCATAGTTTATGCTGTTTATGGTATTTGATTAGCACCAACATATTTTTTTATTGAAATTGTTATCATATTCATTAAAACTATACTTTATGGATATACTATATGTATGTATAGTATAATATACATATATTTTTTAATAATAAAACAAGTTAAAATAAACGTAGTATTATTTTATTTGTAAGAATAAATAAGATTATATATTGGGTAAGATTCAACCAATTAACTACCTAGTATCTAAACCAAAATTCTGATCCAACTATAATAATCCAAAAATGTTAAGACATACTTTAAAACTAACAATATTAGTTGCATGAAATAAAACTGAATAGGTATATGCAATATATGGCTTCAATTATTTAATTTGGAAATACACACTACAGTTAACTATGTTTTATTAAAATATAATAGAAAAATAATGAATAATGATCAATGCTAAGAAATACATTATTAAATTGACCTTTGTTGGTAAAAAATATGAGAATATAAAGTGAAATATTAATAGTCTTTACAAGATATAATAATAGTGCATTTGATATAAATAATACCATTTTAACATGCAAGTTAGTGTAACAAGTGGTTAGATATTGTATCATAACAATAATAATTCTACAAATTTGGAGTTTTTTTTTATTTTTAAATAAGTAGTCCATGCTGCCATTATTAACTAAATTTTATAAAACCCATTATGATTAATACTAAGTAATGATTATGAAAATTGGCTGTATGGTTTCCGTATTATCAATGTAGAGAAATAAAATAACATAGGTACATAGTTGTTTCAGAATTAGTAGGTTATAGTCGAGGTTATAGTAATGTACCTACCCATAAAGGTATGTAACATAGAATTTTCTGAATAGCAATTAATAATTAATGATATAAAGGATATACATTTCATAGACATTTCTAGTGGCAGATCCAGAAATGAATGATAGGAAAGAGATTAAAATGTATCCAATAACAAAAATAAATATATTTTTATAGTAAAATAAAAACGCTCAAGAGGATCTTCTACAGAACATTTCTCATCTAAATAGCTTGTGATGTCACAAACAGATTTAAGATCAATTATTAACTAAATAATCTGCATTTAGCATTATACAATGAATAAATTATCTAGGTAATTGAATTTATAATCTCAAAGGGTCAAGGAATTCACTAAAGAATTTTTTCTCACAAATTTATTAAGTGTTCAGTTTTTGAATTATTTGAATGAGTAGATAAATAAGTAATCAAACCTAGCAATTGGCATTAATAGTGTAATTTGATTATAATAATGTATTCTATATTCAATGCCACTAATGGTATTATTTAAGGTATCTACAGCCCTACAAAGGGAGTCACACAATCATGTCAACTCCCTTTTTTCTTCAATAATACAGTTAAAGATAATATAAAAATTATAATTTTTAAATACAATTAAAAGTTTCAAAAATCAGAATTTAAATATATTCATTATTATATTTAAAATGTGGGTGAGCATGGTTGGTAAATCATCCAGTATAAGTATAATAGACATATTATAGATGGACAAAAATGTTAATTCAAATCAAATCTAATAACTATGAATAAAATATTATCAAAATAATTATTACAATAGATAAAAAAAAATGTTAAGGTCAATCTGGTAAAATTGATTCTATAAATACCAATATTGATAATTTATGACGAGTTAACAATTAAAATTAAGAAGGTAGGTTACCTATAATTATACTTTTAATAATTTAATAATTGATCACCAAATGTAATAAGGAATTCATGATTTTTAATTAAAAATTATTATATATTTTATCATAGGTAGACTAACATTTTATTTTAATAATTCCTATTTGATTTAGTACCAACAAATAAAATGTTAGTATTAGGTAAGTACTAATGCCTTAATGACAGTAAACTTATTTTGTTCGTCAAAATATTTGACAATAATCTTGTCAACATGAGATAAGGTGAACTCAGGTAAACTTCAATCTTAATATTTAAAATTGAAATATTCAAGTGGTACCTGAGACCTGGAAGTAATAGTAATTTACCAATCAATTTTAATACATTTATTTTCATGCAAACCTCTAACTCAAATAGTCTAAACTGACAACAGAATGTTGGTTAAATGCAAAAAATATGAGCCCATTTCAATATTAGAAGTCACACTTTTCAATATCGACCATTCATATTTACATAACTAACGAGGGTTTTACTGTAAAATGTTTGCGACCGTCCACAGGAATTAATGTAGGTATCCTCCCATGTACGAGAACAACATGATCGCATCACGTAGGTTTAGTACGTGTGGGTTAAGTCACTGTGGTCACTCAGTTATACCTACCCACGTAAACGTTGACCGATTAATATTTACGCATCGTAACAATCCGAGTTACATAATAACTGAGTTTTTTTTAAGCATACGAAATAACGAAGAAGATCGGATGTATAATGGGCGCAAGACTACTCACGTCACTTCAGGTTGGACGGCATTGGACGCCATGGCGAGCGAGGATTTTAGGAGACGTCGATCAGCTGCACGTCACGCACAGCGTTCGGATGGATCGCGACTGTCGTGGTGTCTTCGTGGTCATGGAGCGAAGACTGTGAAGCGGTAACCACCGAGAGCAGTCGTGAGAGCCGCGGCGAGCGACAGACTAAACTAACGTAACCACAAACCGGCGACCGCCTTCGGCCGTAACGAGTGGGCGCCGGCACTGCGGTCGCGGTGCGGACAGGAGCGGCGATGAAAAGAAACAATGACAATATAATATAATAGGTACAACACTAATTGGCTTGTCGTCGGCGTTGTGCTCGGCAATCGATATGCTTGTATGCAAATTGTTTATTACGCAATGATACAAAAAGGACAATGTTTACAAATCATAGGTACCGATTTGTGTCATGTACTACGGCAATGTCGCAATGTTGGGTATTAATCGCGGCACACGGTCGACGCCGACAACGGACAATCCGCCGCCGGGTCCAAGCACCGGGCACGGCGGAATAGACGGAATCTATTATAATATAATCTGTATTATTTTGCGTCTATCGAACATTCGCGGCGGTTAACGATTGTCGCAAAAAACCATAGGTTACGGAATGCACAACATCATCTACCGAGTTATCTTCTACACCGTGGCGAAACCATAGATATTAGCATAGAACAATATGGAAACGACACTCGATCAGCTGATCGGGGTTATTGTTCACCCATGATATTAGATAATAAAAAGAATGGATACTGTCCATTGGATAGTTGATCCATGCAACTCATAATCCAATATGTCCATGTTCACGGACTAAGATAAATGTATAATAAGTAAACGTACAAGTATTCAAACAATACAAAATCAGTAGTCAGTACTTGGGCATTTCAAACCTTTAAAATGACAATGTGCTAACGCTGGTCTGTATATCTTGGAGGTATTTTACAGCTGTAGACTCGATAGATTACTATAAGTAAAATAATGCCGATAATGGCAATGCATAGTTAAAACCTTGATGTAACAATATTTAATTTAATATAATTTTTATATCACGGTTAAAACTACCTAGGCATGTTCTTAATAGAGTTTTTTAAGTCTACAACCAATCATTGAAATAAATAATAAAATTATGGTATTAGGCTGGTAGATAGCGCCACCAGAGTGGGACCCGACAATAATTTATTCGCGGAATACACGAGGCTAGTTTTTTAAGCTAGCCGCTAGGTATTCCCAGCGCCTGTCCTGGGTTGGAAGAATTCAGAATAAATTATTCAGTGCTATTCTAGCATCGTATTGCATTACAATTCACTATCCGAGACCTTCGCCTCGTGTATTCAGGGCACAGATATCAAATTTGTAAAATTAAAAAGTATAGAAATTTGTGAAAATAAGCGAAATAAACTGCATTCGAAAAAGAAATAATGTAATAAGACTGAAACAGTTGCTTCGGAAACGATGTGACATTGCATTAGACGATTTAGATGTGTTGCTTGAAAATTGATGTCGACAAGGAAATAACCATACTTCGATTTCAGCTAGTTATCTATACTATTTATTATTATTAGGTATATAAAATTCTTTGTCTACGCATGTTTGACATATAATGTGGATTTAACTCATAATCTGTCCATCAGATTTTAATGAATTTTTTTTAACAATATTCCTCATGACACCTGAAGTCTCCAAGTGCTATAGACTATTGTTTTAGAAAGTTCTATAAACGCTTACTGGGAAAAATGTATGGAAAAAATATTTTATTTAACAAAACTGCACACGGGCGACGTCGGGTAGTACAGCTAGTACATATTATTATGTATATTTATTATCATACATAATAAATAGTAATATGATATTATTAACAATAATTAGTTTATTGAACAATGGTTATTTTGAAGGCACCAGTTAATTATTGAAGTTAAAAAAATGTATATAGGAAATCAACTAGTTAATTTTTTTAAAAATGGCAAGGGGAGCACAAATAAATGCATTTTAAGAATAAAAAAAAAAAATTTGAATATATTTATAGGTACATACACTGAAGTCTGCAATCTACAATTCCCAAATACTTAAACAGAAAAAGGTTTTCGAATTAATAGGTTCATTAAACAAAGACTATTTAGGGGGCATCAGCTGGTTATCAGAGTTTAAAAAATAAGTATAAAAAATCATCTTAAGTTAATTTAAAGAAAAAAATGGGAAGGGGTGCACAGGCGCCCACATCCAACTGTAGTTTAAGAATAAAAAAAAAAAATTTAATTATATTGTAGGTAATAGGTACACTGAAGACTGCAGTCCAAATTTTTTTTTTATTGTAAACAAAAAATCCCTTATAATTAAATTCCAAAAATAAATGGGTAGAGAGACGTAGGTAGAAATCATGTACTACGCACAGTACACATGAGCGATAAAAGCATACTGAATTACTGAGTAGTGATTTTATTGTATCGAAAATACTGAATGGCCAAACGCGATTAATTACAGATAACTGTTATTTTAGATAACAAGTATCATAGGTAATTCATAGCTATATATGTAACAGTGGGCACCTATAGTATTACAATATACAGGTTTTCTTGTTTTGAAAAGCAAAATAAAATGTTAATATTGGGCTAGAAGTTCTAGTTAGAGAGCCTTGATATTAAATATCAAGGCTCTCTAGTTCTAGTTATTAGAAAAATTTAGAATGTGAATGAAACTTATATTGGATGCAAAAATCAAAATCTATGTAAAAGCCATAGATGTAAATATTAAATTGGAGATAATAAACAAACAATAATTATAATATAATATCATTTGTTTTCTACGGGTCACCGTATGTGTAAATTAATGTTTTGCCCTACGGTGTGGTGGTAACAAGTGGCGTATTTATGGGGGGGGGAGGGGTGGTTTCCACCAAAATATATATATTTAAAAACATAAAATTTTAAACATTATCAGTAATATAATAATTTTAATCTGTTTATACTATAAAGTATAATTTATATAATAATAATTTGACTTCAATAAGTTAATAAAGAGCATTTTATACCAATTTATAAAATTATTTCACTGTTATGCCGCGCGCGGGGGGCGGGGGGGGGGCGGGGGGGGGGGGGGGGCGGGCGGGGGCCGGGGCGGGTGGCCGGGCGGTTTTTAGTGGGGGTCCG
>PVMI01027547.1:353-14260 GCA_008528875.1 Aulacorthum solani
AAAAAAAAACTATTATGCTTAAAATGTAGTTATAAGTATTCATTTTTAATCAAATGTCTGTGAGTGTGTGAGATCAATCAAAATATTTATTTATCGTAAAATATTTAAATACAAACTTAATTTTTTGGTAGGTAGGTACACTAAAAAACTGTTGTAATGAACTGTATAACAGTTACATAAGTATTTCCCGACACCGAATCAATATTAGTACCTAGGTATAATATATTCAAATAAATGTTTAAAAATAAGACTGAAAATCACAAGTCGAGTGGCATATTTGATAAAAAAAAAGAAGAACATCACCGTTATGAATAAAGTGTGTTTACATTCCCTCCTCAACGAGCATATGCACTGTGCTTATATAATATTTAGGAGGCAAATGACACTATCATATTGTTAGAATTCGGTTTTAGGCAAATACATAGCAGTATAGTTATAACAATATTAATAATTTTATTAATAATATATATATAAAATAGATTTATTTAGATACTATACAGGGTACAACAGGAAGCCCTGTCAGGTTAAACAATTTTTGTTCTAATAAATATGTAACATTTTTTTAATGTATATAATTTATCGACTCTTGTGATACACGTATAGTATAACATTAAATTTAATATTAAAATTAAATTTCTTTTTTGGTATTAAAAATAAAAGTTATGCAATACATGAAGCTCAATCAATAGTCAATAAATGACATACATAAATGAAAAAAATTAAAGATTTTGATTAGAACAAAAACTGTTTTATTTTTCAGGTCTTCTTGTTATATTCTGTATATGCTATGTTTAAGTATAGTGTACTACAGCTGCTCAGTATCGATCATAATATTATATTATTATTATACACGCTTTAAGCCCAAATCACATGCGGAGCAATAACAACAACAATAATAGTATGTGGTGCGTTGTATAACAATATTATTGTATTATGAACAGCTAGGTTGTAGTACGAATGATGAAACAATAATACCACTTCGAGTACCTGTGAAGTGTAAATAAATACTTAATATTTATATATATTATATACACACAGCTAGGCACGAGCATGAGTGTATAACGCTGCATATACCGCATAAATAATATATCTATATATATATCTATATATATATATATAAATACTCCATGAAAATGTATTCGATGTTGGTGTAATTCGGTGAGAGTGAATTTTGCATGTTGATTGAAAGAGCTGTTAGAGAGGACCTGTGAAGAGGGGGTTTGTGAAAATTGTTAGTTTTCCAGGGAATCCAGGGCTCGGCGTCGGCGGTCAGACATCTGCGGTCAAACCGAGAACGTCTGTGGTGCTTATGTATATAAATTTATTACCTATATAAATATATATATATATACACACAATAATATACTGTTATCGGTATTGATGTTGTTGTTATTGCAGTTGTTGTTGCAAGAGAGTGTTAATTATCAAGTCACTCTGCATGCGAGAGGTGAGGGGGACCCATCGATCCGCCAAAATAGAGTCGATTCTATCATTCTTGCATTCTTGAACAAATAGTGGAATCAGTTTTAAAATGTTTGGGATAAAAAATAGTCACTCTCGATTACGCCAGTATAATATGTAGTTTTAAAACAACCTATCGCGATTCCGCACCTACCATATTTTTCACTGTGGTTATTCTGGTTACTTCTTAACTTTCTTATTCAATCAAAAAACAATTTCCAATCAAAACATTTTAAGACATGCGCTAATTGAATAATATAATATTCTTCACTGCTGCATTTTGTGGTAGAATCGATGTAGGCACCTATTGCTCTAGTATCATACACGACTTTTATTAAACATGTTTACAAATTGACTGTCGAGTTATCGATTTTTCATTATCCTTTTCATGATTGTGTTCATTACATTTTTTTTAAATTACATATGACTAAGAGATGATTAAAAAAAACTACTTGAACCCGGTCACCCACGGGAGCAACAAGTTCATCGATAAACTTCGTCTTTCGACAATAATTTTATGAAATCAAAATTTAAAGCCATTTTTTTTGTTTTTTTTTTTTTTTATAAAAATTGATATCATTTTCACTCATTATCATACAGGTATTTCTTGATTTCACTCTCGTACCTGTATATTTAGTGACCACGAGGTTTTTGAAACAACATGTGACGATCGATATACCTCCGCATGACACAAATTAGAATATTTTACCTCCAGGCCAATTCATATATGTGTGATATTACAGAAAATACTCCAGACAGCTTTTCAGCACCTAAAATTAATCTGGGACCAAGGGGTAATAAGGAAGCTCCAGAGCTTTCCGAAATTTCGGAGAAATCGAATAATTCGTTCTGCGATGTCTGTGAACGTATTATGCGTAAGACCATGTAATAATAAAACTATAATTTGTATGAAGGTTACTGCAAAAGTCTGTAATATTATATATCCTGGGCATAATCAGGTCTGACGTCTTATGAGGGATCATAGTAAAGCCTTTCTTACACAGCAAATTGTCAGCACTCAAACTCTGATTGTGTTATTGTCTGGGACTAAATTTAATGTCATTTTATTAATTATTATATATTAGGCCATATGGGCTGAATATTAATTGTAAACAGGGACGTGTCAAAATCTCTAATGCACGTTACACACAAATGCACACACACTTCCAATTACTATCATATTTAAATAACATTTTTAAAAATTTTTACGTATCGATAGCTTTATGCATACTAAGCAGTAATGAAAATCAAAACAGTGAATAATCGATATGGGGTGGGAGTGTGCTCGTTATTTGTTAAAGGGAAATGTTTCTCATCATGATTTGCATACGTACTCAAATAATACTTGTTGATTAATTTAACTTAAGATGCTCATTATTCAAAAAATATAAATGTTCAAGTATTTTTTACATAGTTTGAATTACAGCATACAGTTTTAATTTCATTTCCGGAAGCTGGATATTTTTTCTGAGTATTTTGATACATAAAAATCGAATTTAGGATTAGCAGATTATGAGTTATACTTTATAAGTATTTAAAGTGTTTATGAGCGAAGTAGAGGACCAACATTTTCGGGGTAACCGCATACCATTCCCCTCTGCTCATCATAACTTTAAATACTTATAGCTCATAATCTAATTGTCATAAATTCGATTTCTGGAATATGAAATTAAAACACTTTGTCGTCATTCAAAAAAATTAAAAAATTAAAAAATTAAGAATAACAATTTTTTAAATAAATACATATATATTTTAGAAATGTCGATTTCTTAACGATTGAAACCACGTAAACACTTTTTTTTCAAAAACATTTATACTTTTTGAAATAATGATAAAATAGATCACTCCGTATAATATTTAAAATAGATATACCACACTTATATTTATACCATATTAATATAATCGTCAAGTTATAAGTGGTTTTCAGTCAGTAAGGAGTAAGAATTAGGCAAATTATCTGGCAGGTACAATCGAGTCATGTCAATGTGTGCGAGTGTAAATGAGCATCAGTATGTGTGCGATACACACGGCAGTGTATATTAACGTGTTCTAGAACTCGTATGTATATGTCAGCATATTAAATTAGGAAAAAGTATTCGATTACTTTTCAGTAGAAACATACCTCGGCTGTGACAAAATTGTTAAAAATACTTTAGGCTGATGAGATTTTTTTTTGTAAAAATCCTAACATTTATTTACATGTTCTCTGGAGAACGGTCGAAGATTTTTTTTTAAATTTGAATTTCTTCAATACATATGAATATATGATTGAACAAAAATGTTATAAAAACTGAAATTGTATGATATTATAATATTGTCAAAAATTCAAACTTTAAAAAAATGGTTCCGACGGTTCTCTAAAGGAGACGTAAAGAAATGTTATTATTTTAAGAGCATTAAAGTTACACAATCTTGTCAAGGCGGAGAGTTTAAAAAAAAGTTGACTGACTAGAACCACCTTAAGGCGTATTCACAGCTACTTTATGTATCATGTCGTGCAAGACGTAGTAACTATGGTTACAACTGGCAACCATATTGGTTTAAAAGTTGAGATTTAGTCAATTCTTGTTGTACTCGGTTGCAATTTGGTTATTACAATATGATCCCAAAAAAGTACCTAATATATAATCCATAGTTATGTATAACTACTATATATGCAGCCGACTAATTCTTATCAATGAGTTTTTCCTCCATTTGTCGTGTGGGTAATATTAACCGGAGTTGTGGGCTCTTTACTTAATTTTTACTCTAATATCTGGAACTCTGACTGTGAGCTGTAATACGTATTAACAGATGTAAACAAACCTCACACAGCATATGACATCCAACTTCAACGTAACAGGTATATTATGGATATATATATGGAAGTCGGCTATCTAGTAGTTTTATATAGCTTTGGTCACAATGGTTTTTGATCGACTTCATAATATAGCTGTGAATCCAACTTTAGTGGTCGTTGCTGTTGTAATTATAATATCATCAATGTCATCGTTTTCCCGAGCACAGCATCTGCCTGCCGATGGACACCGCACGCGCGAGCGGCATGTGCTACGTGTTCACGCTGTTGGCGTTCGGGGCGGCCGCGTTCGTGCTGATGCTGTTCTGTTACGTGCAGATCTACATGTCACTGAGCTACGAGACCCGTCACGCCGCCAAAGGGGAGGCTTCGGTGGCCCGCAAGATATCCGTCTTGATCGGCACAAACTTCGCGTGCACCGCGCCCGTCATATTCTTCGGCTTCACCGCATTGCTCGGCTATCCGCTCATCGACGTCACCAAGTCAAAAATATTGCTCGTCTTCTTCTACCCCATCAACTCGTGCGCCAACCCGTTCCTCTACACCATACTCACAGCCAGTTTCAGACGCGAAGCCTTCTCGACAGTCGCCAAGTGAGCACCGCCTTGTGTATATAATTAACTATACCTAATAGATATTGTATTGTAGTCGATTTGGGGGTAGTACCTATATTTTGGGATACTTTTGAAACAGTGTTTCTCAAAATTCACCAAAAGTGTTCCAAATACTTGTAATGGTATTTCAAAGTATTATACGTCTTTTGTAGTATTAAAATTAAATTTTTATTTTAATATATTTATTGATATGGCTTAAGAGGACGTCGCACGTGTTGTCTCCGTGTTACCCACTCACGGAATGGCAAATATTCGTTCACTAGTTTGAATAGTGTGCTATACATTTTGATATTAGAGTCAATTGACCTATAATCAAACTTTTATATGGGAACATTTTCTATGTTCTCTCGTTGGTTTTTACGATATTTTAATTTTTAAGTGAGTTATGAGCATTTTCCAATATTAATTCTTTACATACTCATACGACGTCCTCTTAAGTCATAATTTAACAATATCATATAACAAATACATTGTATTTTACATTGTTCATAATTTAAAATTTTCCAAAAAACCAAATTAATTTTTTTATTTCTAAAAAAAAAAATATTTCGAATACTTTTTGTAGTACTTCGAATACCTATTTATTTTTCATAAGTATTCAAGTATTTCTTCCAAATATTTATTTACAAAAATTTTCTGGCCAGCAGTAGCTTCAACTTCGATATAACACTAAGGTTTTTCACAAAAAAAAAAAAAAATAACAACCAATTATTTTATTTTAAAGGATTTTCGTGGTGTTTTTTTTTGTCTGACATCAGACAGGTCGAATCATCAATTTCAGTTAATAATTCTATTACACCTACGATCTCTTAAAGTTTATTTATTTATACCAGTAATGTATTAAACGTAAGACACTCATGTATTTCAACTTTCAAAAACCATTAAAGTTTTTGAAAAAGATTTGTGTACATAATTTAAAGTTGTTATTAACAAAATTTTTCCAAAAATTACATTTTATTATTTTTTATTATTATTATTTGAAAAAAAAATTAAATGACACTATTTATTTTCAATTTCTTACTCTCAATATTTTCTAGAGTACTTCTATACACATAAATCGAATTTTGCACGAGTAGCTTTTAAATTACAAGTATTGATGTGCAGGGTGGAGTAGCATAGGTTCCCCGCAAGAAGTTGATCCCAAAAACTCAACAAAACTTTGAAGAATATTGTTCATTATACATAATAAGCCTCTTGTCCAAAATTCGATTTTTATAGATTGAAATACTTCGAATAATATTCTGCTCTTCTATAATATAAAATTAAAAATGTATGTTGTCGTCCAAAAAAATAAAAGATTACTCAGGCAAATATAAAGTATTCATAACGATACAGCAGAAGACAAGATGTGCAGTGTTGTTACGTTTTATTCTATTATAAATATAAAAAAGTTTTTTAGTTTAAGAACATAGTAATAATTATTGTTTTAAAGTTAATTTTTATACTCTTATATTTACACTCAAAAAACCGATAAAAAAACATTAAATATTATTTGATATTTTAAAACAATTAAAATTATAACTACTTATAATTTATGAACATTTACACATTATAGGTGTATATTCGACGTCTAGCAATTACATTAAGCATAGGTAAGAATAAAACGGGCATTAGATGTAATTTGATAGTATTCACGGCACGCAGACCATATTATTCAACACTTGACAGTCAATAACAAAATATATGGCGATGTTTAAGGAGTTTAAGAAACTTAGGATCTCATTTAAAAGTCATATTCAAATGAAGTTATTAGGTAGTTATAACTTATTGCTTATATTATAGTATTGGTCGTTTTAATAAGTCTTTGCCAACCTTCCAACTTATTTGTACCGACTTTTACACTCTCCGGAACGTTTTTGATATTATAGTAACTATAGTAATAATAGAAATTCGTTTTTGCCATTCACCTCACCATCCTTGAATAAGTCTTTTTACCAAGAATTCTTCTCTCTGACAATTCCTTATAATTTTTTGCTCGTGTGCTACGCGTACGATTCTTATATAATTTGTCTCATTTACAGGACTTTAACTATAAAAATATAATTAGGTGGAAACTGATAAAAAAAACTTACAATACTTATACTACATTTTTGATTTTACAATTATAAGATGAATGAAAATTAAAGAATCGTCGTTATCATTATCACTTATCTGCTGCTATCACACGTTACAGTTAATGTTGAAAATGGAAAAGGTTTACTTTTTATAACAAAGAATCAAAAGTTTGTGAATGAATTATAAATTCCATGTTATGGAATAACCGAGAAACTATATTTTTTCGCTTCTGAAATTGTGCAATATTGTACAACCACCAAATACGGACAACCCTGGCAGTTCCTCCGCTTGGGGATTTGTAAATATGAAGCCAAACAAACAGAATTATAAAAATTGACATTAACAATGAACTGTGTACTCATACATATATATATATATATGTAGGTATATTCGAAAATCCGTTTTTATTTCGCTCCGTTATTTGCCGTTTTTCAAGAACGGACAAAGAGGACAAAACTCATTTTTTTTTTAGGAACTCGCAATAGCGACGAGACCGTTTAATTGTGTACTTTCTTCGAATGACGGAGCAGAAGACGTGTTTCTTCGTGCAGTACTTTTTGTGTAAAAGTAGTGTGTTTACGTTGCGATAATTTTTTTCCGTCCTAAAAAATAAAATGTGACATAAGTATGTTCTATACTTTAGTGTACGCGATCAAAGTAATATACAATCGGAATTGTCCGAATATCAGTATGGGTAGGTATTTGACTTTGTCGTACTTTCGATCCGTTAACAAAAAACACATCAAATCTTGAAATAGCCGGTAAACACAAATACAGAGTGATTTTTTTAAGCATGTTCACCCCCATTCTTTAATAAAACATTTGTTCTGATTTTTAGATTTTTCAAGTATGCCTTAAGACCATATTTTTAAATGTCTAATATTTTTGGTACTGCTTAAACTGTGTCCTGTAGCAATACAAACTTTAAGTTTTTCAAATGAGACCCTCTCCACCCAATTAAAAAAAATTGTTTACTGCAAATTATTCATTAGATGAATTTCTGAAAATGTTGGTGTAATATCTAAATCAGAAATCTAATAAATAGTTTCTGAGTTATTAGAATGTTTATACTAAGCATAATAATTATTAAAAAAAAAATTTTATAAAAATAAAAACTACAATATTATGTAATATGAGACGTAATATTTATTATACTTGGATAATTTTTACAAATGATTTATATTTATATTGATAGATCCATAGACATTGATAAATTTTTCAAGTCATTTAAACCCTCGTATCTACTTAACAAATTATCATATCAGGCAATAGATATATATCCACAGTACTCAAAAAAATTCATTTACATTTTGATTTAGATCAAATTTCACAAAAAAAAATATCTGCTAAATTATTAAGAGTAAAAAAAATTTGTTCCTAATGTTCCTATTTCAAAAATAATATTATGGTGTCTTTAAGTTTATTAAAAAAACCATAAACCTAATTTAAATGTATGCATAATTTAAGCATAAAAGTAGAGAGAACATGCTTATAAGATTACTAACACCTACATATGTTATCGCCGTCTTACAAACAAGTAAAATAGCAAATTGTACGTAGTGGATAATCAATTTAACTCTGTTAGGATTAATATTAGAGGAAATCGATCTATTATCAAATTTATAAATAAGAATATTATATAGTGAACCTTATTGAATTTTTTTCATATTTCAATTTTAAAACAAGTTATGAGTATTTTACAATTTTAAGATACTTAGATACTCATAACTTGTTTTGAAACTAAAATATACAAAAGGCTCAATAAGGTTTACTAGATAATATTCTTATTTCTAAAATTTGATAATAGATCAATTGACTCCAATATTAATCATAACAGAGTTAAATTGATTATTCATTGATTATCAAAATTACAATTTGCTGTGTTACTCGTTTGTAAGACGGACACGATACACCTGAATGTGGTGTCCTTTCAAGAAAACATTCTGTATATGTGAAGCAATTTACATTTAAATAATGATTTTATAAATAAAAAATGAATTCGAGTATATTCGTGATACCAATACTCATGTATGTATATTTGAGTAACTTTTGTCCACAACAACCTACTGCAGCCATATCAATGCCACAAAGAGGAAACATAAAATAAATTTGTTTACGATATTAGATTTGTATATACCTTGGAATCCCGTAAGAAGTATGGTCGCCAAGTCGTTTCACACACCTATCATTTGGACTCGAACGCAAACATGGTTCATCGTCCTACCCTGGTGGTTAGTACGTAGATTGGTAGTCAAATCTGTTGAAAGTAAATAAACTGAAAGGTCGGAGTTTGGACGGTTTTCAATAATTTCGTCGTTGAAAAAAAAATAACAAATCAGTTGATATATAATATATTTAAATTGATTTTTCTCTTTTCAAAGTACGACTAGTGTGACTACCTATATTATACAACAACAGTAGAATTGCCAAAAATAACTTGGCGGTAGGAAAATGTAAAAAGTTATTGAACCACCTCTATTGCCACCGTCTTTAGCTCCTCGACCTTGAAATGAGAAATGTAAAATCACTATCCCACCTACACGTTTCGTATAAAAAGGTCTTTTGATCCGAATATCGGTGGGACGTATAATATATTCTTATAGGAATTTTATACTGAGGACACATAGTCTATTATACGGCTCAATCAAATTACGACCACTGTTCGTCGACCAATTATACTTACATAAAATACAAACAAGTCGTTAGTGACTCTATTAGGAATAATTTTTTATTGAAAACGTCAAACTCTAGTCAAAATATGTAATTTTCTGAAAATTCGAGGAGCTCGACGGTAGGATTCTACGAATCATATCTTTTTTCATGCACACATTTTATTATGTGGACATCAAATTCGATTTTTTTTATATATTATTATGAATAAAAATTACATTGAAAAAAAAATCCTAATGGAGTTAAAAAACCTACTCAAGTATTTAAATTAATGCTGTCATGAAAACCGTCCACGAGCTTTTAGTTTAGCTGTTTAGAAAAATAATTTAACTTGTTAATAGAACTATAGAAGATTTCAGAGCACTGTTTGTTTTCTCTCTCTTGGCCTGCAAGCGCGTAACATAGACAAAATACATTTACGCAGAATTATTTTTTTTGAGTTTTTGAGTAGTCGCAGAGTAAAACCAATTATACCAAAAATTATAGAGAATAATATTTTTGAGAGCGATGTATCGATTTGTCTAAAAAATGTCGCAAAACAATTAAAAAATCATTTAAGTTTACAATGTATTTATTTATTATTTTCAAAGCAAATACAAAGTGATGTAATAATAAGATATAAAACTGGTATGTCAAACCTTCCCCAAAATTATCTTCTATAATTTTTGCAATCGGTGATTTTATTCTAAGATTAATGAAAAACCATAAAAAATGATTTTAGGTGAAAGCCTTTGGTCTATGTTGCGCGTAGAGAAGACAAATACTGCGCTGACGTCGTCTCAAGTACCTCTACACAATAATTAATTATATTTTAGTCTCAAAAAAAAAAAATAATAATTCGATTTTCTTATTAATTAACGTTCTCCAAAATTAAACGTCAATGTAATACTACGCTATGCACATTTGCAAGTATGACCATCATCATTCGCGGTGCTCCCCCCGTCTCGTTTCAAACGATTTCATTTTTTTTTTTTGTAAATCTATTTCCATTTCGCATTGACATCCGCCACGACCGAAACGCTGCCGCAGTTGCCAAAAATAAACGGAAATATGATAAACGCCATCGTTATATTATGTTTTACGATTGTCGTCGATGATGTCGACCGAAATCAAACACTGCTCTACACTTTCACATATTTACTATTTTACTGCTCGCGTACCCATAGCAGATAATATAAGCCAGCAAGTCTTCGTTCGAATATCTTAATAACTGCGCGAGCACCGCGAAATGTTCAAAAAATGACGATGATATTATGCACATACCTATAGGTATAGCTGTGCGTTCGAAAAATTATTTACGTACGAGAGTACTATTTCAAAAACGTATTCGATTTCGCCGCATTAGTGTAGATCCGTTTCTCCATTGTACGTAAAACGATTCTTCAATACATGTTTCGTGAGCATAAAACAACGGCTTAGCAGTAAGTCGTCTCTGGTTACATGTACACCGCCATCACGTCTTACTGCAATCGCTCTGTCAAAAAAAAAAAAAAAATGGATCACTTCTCGATCCGTGAGTTATTGACCGACGTAACTCACTGTGGGAGTGCTCGAGTGGTGCAAAGTAATGTTGAAATGAATTCCCTACATATTTTAAAATTATTTCACTTTGTCGTCGATATATATACATCAGATATACATGGTAGGAATTAAACCATCCGTTATTGTGATCACTACATAATCGAGGAATTTGTTAACTTACAGCAGGGATGTGAATTTACTGTTTTTGCTTACCAATTTTCTGACTTTTGTTTGAACTCATCATGAGGTTCACATTTTGTTTTAGGCTTTGAAGTATGCTATTTTATAACACAAAATTGTGAAGGTAGTATGTGCTGCACATTCCTGTACGTTTTAGACATTTTATTAATTTGTTATAGTTCATAATTTATAAGCATATCGCTGCTTATTTTAAAATTTATTTATTTTTTATTTGAGAGGAAAATGTATTCATTTAAACATAATTATTAAATATTTTTCAAAAATAATTGATGTTTTAACGAATGCACGTATTTTACAATTTTGACATAGCTAAAAATGTAATTTACATTTTTAATACCTTATACATATTTTTTAGTGGTATATTTCAATCCACAAGAACGTCAAGAACCCAGCTGAGAATTTATTTTACTAAGATTATTCCAAAAGTTTTATAATTGTTGGTGTATATTAATATATAATATAATGTATAAGGTTAGGGTGTTTCTTAACTATATGATGAAAAAAAATATTCTAATATTCCTGGTCTCACCCTCTAAATGTGTGCGTATATCTATAAAATGAACTGCAAAAAATTTGAAACCTATTGGTTAATGTTAACCCCTGCCGACTTGTAATTTAAATTTGAACTCCTTAAATTTTTCAATATTTATGAAAATTTTCCACATTTCCTTAAATATTTCGTTAACTTTTAGAAATAATCGACATTTTTTAAATAATATAATTTAAAAGTAAATTGAATTTCCTATAACTTTTATAATATTAAATTTTTTAATATATATCCCCAATGGTTCGTGAAATATATTGACTTGACTGTAAAAAACACAATTTAGGTATTTTTTCATACTTACTAATTAAAGTGCAGGCTAAAATAATTTTACGAAATTCCCGTATGAAATTTTCCATCAACCGTTCAGAAAGTAATGATTCATCAGAATTAGAGACGAATATTTTATTAGAAATAGAACGCCCTCCAGAAAAAAAAATGCCTGAGAAAAATTAATTTTATTACACCAAAACTAGCCTGAGCTTTAGATAAGCGCCGGTTAAGCATACGGGATTCAGTATATGTTCTACAAGCTGCTTTAGAAGCTTTAAAACTTAATGTCTAGGAGTATGTTATAAATCAAACTTCTATACATAGGTCTCGAGAAATATATCGTCGCGAGCTTAGTGAACTAAATAAATTACGATTTAAAGAATCTGCTCCTAATTACGTTGTTGTATATTGGGATAGACAATTATTACCAGACACTAAAATAAGAAATACTGTTGAACAACTATAAAATATATGTATATAAGAAATACATTTATTATAATAAACCAACATTCAATTATTCCTCCAAATAATCAAGAGCATTATTCATTTTAAGAACATTGCTTATTATATAAATAATAATAATTACAACAAAATGCATCTAATAAATAATAATATTATGACTTATGAGCATTGAGAATAAATTATTAATAAGTAATTAATAAAAATTGATTACCGGTCATCCTACATTTGATTTTGAATTTATGATTTGACACCCTTATGCGATTCTTAGATGGATACCAGATGAGTACATGTTTTAATTATGAATTCAGAATTTGTATGAATAATAATGATAGTACATCAAAATCCTCAAACATCATAAGTCAACTAATGTTTTTTTTAGTTATTAAAAGTTTAAATACCTGTTACAATCCTGGTATAGAAAAATAATTATAGTAATCTTGATACAATCTTGATACATTTTAAGTATGCAGAAGCATACTCTTTTTTTCCTCGGTCAAAAAACCAGAAACGAGGGGGGGAACTGTTCAGCACAGTACCCCATAAGCATACCCTGTAACGCCTTAAACAAAGCTTATGTTATGAGTAGGTAGTACCTATGTAATTTAAAAACGATTGACCTATAAATATGATCAGAGTAAATCGACTTTTACTCGAATTCGGTTTTTTCGATTGCAATATGCATTATGCATACCAATTTATCATAAATCATAATTATATTCATCACCATCACCATCACTGTCCTACACTAAAACGATAGCAAATCAAGACGAATGTTCATAGTATGTATCTGTTCACCATTATCTACCAGTTATTTTATTTATTCTATCTATAGTTTGAATAATACATTTTTTGTCCTAATACGTTTCGTTATTACTTAAAGTCATACGAAATGAATGCGTGAAACGCATATGTGATGTGTTCAAATAAGTAAGGACCTAAGTTACATATTATACAGGAATTTCATTTGTTTGGCTTTTATTTTAAAAACTTTGAAAAATTATATTAAATTTATCCAAAATAATAACCCAACTATTACACATTAAATTCACAAAACAGGACTTCGGTTTCAGGCGTTTTTCTATACGCAGCATCTTTTTTTCCTTTCATTACATGTCATAATTTTCATGTCTTTTGTTTGTTTTCGTAACTACTTTTCTCCATTTTACTTCTTTGGAAAGTTTTTCACTTGCATTACTCAAAAAACAAACAATATAAGAAAATCAACAACACATACACAGAATCACCGAGTCAGTAAATAAAGCTACCCACGAAAATATTTCTTTTGAATTCTTGGTGTGATTCCGCAAAA
>PVMI01027555.1:0-15063 GCA_008528875.1 Aulacorthum solani
TGAGAGGGTGGAAACCTTTCGGATTCGGTGTATTTTGCGCGGCGACCCGCCGCCGGACCTGCACCCTCAGCAGCCGCGTTTATACGAATTTGCTTTTTGCCCACACACACACACACTCACACCACACAATACTAATATATACCGATGCCGATTTTTCTATTGAAAATCGTATTACAATCGGCCTAAATGTAGACGGGAGAGCGAGTTTGAGCCGTATAATAGGTACCTAATAATATTATGTTTATAATACAAGAGCTGCAGATAGATAACTCGACGTTCCGAATTCTGCTGCAGTAAAGTCGCCTTTACACAATATCGTTCCATCCATAATATATTTTGTTGTGTTGTTTATATGAACACATAAACTTGGTAGAAATACTTAGAACATGTTTAGAGGTTAGCCAGTGTGACCTTTCTTATTTCAAACATTTGCATATCTAGTGTAATACTGATAAACATTTGACATCTGTAACCACATGTCGATAAGTTTAATATTTTTTAAATTTTACTATGACAACATGTGGTACTTATATTCCTGACTATGTACTAACGAGTCATCGTGGCCGTGGCCATCGACTCCTAATCGTATCGACGACTAACGAGACGGTTTTTATAGAAACTGACTAATAATTAATGGCTATTTTTTTATTATTATTTATTTATTTAAAATAGACTGAGACAACTGAAGTTATTCGCAACAAGTACACAAGTACATATTACATTAATGACTAAATTTTTGTGTGGTATTATGATAAATATGGTCAAACCGTGGCCTATTGTTATGCGAGATGGTTTCATTATTATTTTTATATCTATAGGATTTACCTATTGTTTGAATAACGATTTTCGAAGCTGTGCATTATTTGTAGGGGTAGATTTTCGGGAGATTCAGAACCCAATTCCTCTATACTACGAATTAATTAAAAAATAATCTTTGTTAATACAAATAGACTTATAACATATATTGGTATTATTCATTTCATACTTTACATAGTGGATATTATATATTATTACTACAAAAATAATAGGGATAACTAACATAAGTATCTGAAAAACAATGAAATTGTCTTATTTAATTAGATTAATAACCATAACTGCAAATTATATCAAGAAATTAAAAATACAACAATCTTATAATTTTACACATGTTTAGTGTATGCATGTTTCATAAATCGTCATGCGTACTTATATCATTTCAAATAACTTATAAATTTAAAAATAATAATACAAAAGATAAAATTTTTAATAATAATAATAATAATAATAATAATAATAATAAAAATACGAAAACATGTATTGACTACAACTCAGACGCGCCGTTATATGTATTTATCTTAGCGATCGTAACTGGGTAAATAAAATATATTTTTGTTGCTTTTATCACGACTCGTATATTTATGTTCTCCTGTAACATTTTCTCTTATCTGTGTGCATGTATATATAAAAAAACACGAAACAAAACGAATGTATAATTGTATACATATTGTATATTACCAGAGAGAGAGGGACGCCCGTAACTTAACCGATAACTTATGTGCATTTTTAATGTCAAAGCGAAAATCGAACATATCGTGTATACGCAAACTTTAATAAGTCCACGTTTGGCGAATAAAAAAAATTATCTCTGACACGTAATGATTTTAATTGGGTTTTCAGATGAAACATAATATAGTGAGTATTAATATCGTTCTTATTATATTTTTTTGTTTCGTCTTCAACCGTCGTATACCACTCGAGTTGTAGTGCGTGCCTTAATTTTGGGGCCCAATGTTTAATTAACCTAGGTCGGTGCAAAAACGTTGTTGTGTTAGTTTTCTCTCATTCCGGAGAACTAATATTATTAATTGTATGCGTTATACTGCTCATATTATGTACCAAAATATTAATGTGTATGATGATGACAGGCGTCGGCCGCCTCGAATTGCACGTCGGAATCGGTTATTTCTTACGGTCCGCAGCGGGGTGTATATAATTTTTGTGATTTTTTTAACTTATAATATTATGGCTAAGAACGGACTCGAAAATTAAAGAAAAATATCTAACCGGTGACCCATGTTGGTAACGCGTTATCGAGCACACGTCGGTAATATAATAAATATACTTATTACTTATTGTAATATACAATAAGTATAATACTTATGTAGAGACGTGATCTCTGTAAACTTTGTCTATTTCACCGTTGCCAACATCTATTGACACCTTCTTAATTTAAAATATATTTTTTAATGTTTCTATTATTACAATAGGGTTATAACTACTATATTTTATTATTTAGTCACAGCAAAATATCGGCATCTGAGGTCGCATTGATTTAAAATCATATTTAATATTTACAATTTTATATACGGCTATACGCTTGATTTAGACAATTGACTTTAACAATTTTTCTAATAAAAAGTTGATGATATTTATGTTTGATCGAATATCCGTTTGTAATGATTCCTCGGTAAAATGTACTTGGGTGTACTATTATTATTAATTATTTAGTGTGCATATGACTGAATATTCGACACACTGCGATATAGGTACTATAGTTGTTACTGTAGTTGATGAGTGATTACAAATGTGTTATGTTAGGTATAAGCCGGTGAAAATGGGGGAAAAATATTATATTGAATAGGTACACGTTTAAAAAAAAGTTTTGAAAAGATAAGTAATTGAACGTAATAAATAGGTATTATAGGTATCGGAATTTCTTGGAAAAAATTGAAAGAAAAATAGCAACGAGAGCAGAAGACAGCAGTGTTGTTTACCAATTATTATTAATTTATTGAAAACCGTTTTACCGTGGTGAATTCCACATCGGCTCTAAATTAACATGCAGTAGGCACGATGATATTATAGCATAATAAGAATAATAAAAAAAATAATAATAATAATATTAAGGCCGACGGGCGAAGGACGCATTGCTGCTGCTGCTGCTGCTGCACCCATTGTCTTTGTGCGAACGCTTATTATAATATAATATTATAATAAATAATAATAATATAGACCGGTCGATCGCGAGCTCGCTGTACGCCCTATAGTCAGACACGCGTCCGCGAGAACACGACATTTCGTCAACGCGCGACCAGAGACTATTATTATTATCATACAGCCATGTTACTATAATATTATGTTGTATAGTCGCGGCAGTTGTATAAGATGCACACGCAGCATTGTAATAGGTATACCTATATGCATATATGCGAGTAATACATGGGTAGGTATTGTAATATGTACGTGTATATGGGAAAAGAAACCTGAAATGCCGAGCAACCGCAGAAGCGAATATCCCCTCGGGACGGACCAGTTTCTCCGCGAGCCGTGTACCTAATAATATATAATATTATAATACGGTGTCAAATATCAGCAGCCTACATCTCGGCACTCTTAATAATTGGCCGAATTTACATTATACACACACATATTATTATTATAACGCATAGGTTAGTTACCTACCCATACATTTTTCACTCGTTTACCTCCTCCCGCTTCTTCAAAAAATATTATAATAACGATATCAGCAATAATAATAATAATAATAATAATGATAATACCGCGGTGTACGACGGTGTGAGGGCCCTACAGTGTACACTGTACGCGTACATAATATTATTATTATTGTAATATTCATAACACTATTATAATAATAATATGATAGTATTTTGCCTTTCTAAGCGCCGAACCCTTCTATACACTTAAATGTATCATATTTTTGTGATTTGTGTCGGTGTGTGTGTGTGTGTGTGTGTGTGTACGCCGAAAAAAAAACCACAAAAAACCGAGCTGTCGGAGGCAAGATCTGTATAAGGATGTGATGGCTATTTCGGTCGTAATGATCGTTGCCGGGCATCATTATAATAATTTTATGCCCACGCCCTATACGGCCTATACACTCGATGTCATCGTCATCGTACACCAAAGATATTACAATTAGGGCTGTGAATTTGATGCGATGTCAATTTTTTCCATACATGGCGTTTTGCCTAAAACGCATCTCTATAAGTAAAATGTTATCACACCGTCGATTCTGATGAATTTAGTGAAGTTTTTAATTTTGTATTTTTTTAACCTTTTCAAGTTTTTAGAACAATTTTAGCAATATAATTTTGAAGCGAATGTAAATTGTAGAACATGATTTTTTATTGCAATAATAACCAGCCTGTGGTATGGATATACTTCTAGTGATGAGATTATAGTGTCGAAAGTAGTAGTGTGCAATACTCGTCTGCAATACGATTTCATAGCTCCTATAACAATTTAAGTGATAATCCTTCTATTTTATTGTCTTGCTACACGTTTCTATTATATTATTTTTTTTTTAAAGTGTAAATGTTAAGACTTTCGAGGGAATTTTTAATTTATTTTAGGGCATTAGAATCCCAACCCTATAATTGTGTGTAGTCGTATAGATTCTGCCGATGACGCACATTGATCCGTGACTTCAAGGCGGCAAATCGAATAAATAAAACAATAATTCGGTAGAAGGAGGGATGGTATGCAATCAATAATCTAAAACGGTACACACCCTTAAGATATTTACCCTACATGCCGCATTGTCGCTTTTCCGTACGGCCCGAGGCTGTTCTCTTGTGTTGTCGGCATAGATTAATACTAGCTAGTAAACGTACAGGTAAAAGCAACTAAAATATAAACAATATTATGACATCGAGTGTGTAAAAAACTGTTCGGTCGATTTGGATATCGTTAGGTATGTGTATTTGAATGTGCTTGCGTAGCTGTGTGCGTGTGTGCGTGTATAAAACCGGAGGATAGATTAAAACGTTCCGAGTAATTATTATCTTATTTGTCGGTCGCTAACGAGCTGCGCGGGCCGTCGGGTGTATGAACACGAGCGGATGAAACGAACGAGTAAAAAAACCACGAGAACAAAAATGATATCGTAACCCGTTTAAAATATATATTATATACTGCATGCGTAAACAGCTCGGGGGACACTTTAATAATAATAATAATAATAATAATAATAATAATAATAATATTACGTATCCCGGTGGTGGAGATATACGATACCGGGGGCGGCGCCGTTTGATAGCGGGTTATTATGTCAGTCGTGCGTCGTTAAAAACGTATACGTATTTATCTAGGCCGTTTTGTTTTACTGTACAAGTATTAGGTTTTTTTCGCCGCATTACTACGGTTTTTTCTATCCGACTACCCGACTCGTACACACACATTGGCACGCGCAGATACTTACGACTCCGCTACGTCGGAGAATTCCTAAGAATAGATTCAATTGTTCCTGCATCATGGTTGGTGAAAAACCTATTTTTTGATCAACCCCCCCCCTCAAAAAATACTCGATGAGTTATTCAAGATTTGGAAAGCGGGTTTTACGTATTGTATGGATTATAACAAAACATATTTTTGTGTTTTGCAGTTAATTATTTTTTTGTTTCTAACTCTGCTTTGTACATATTCGGCGAGGTTCGCTTATAATGAACTTGGACGTTACTCGCACACAATATGTTCTGATATTATATAGGTCAGATTTTTACGATTGACATATGCGGTTCCACAAGAGTAAAAATATAAAATTATATTATTTTCCCGATTCACAGCAGATAGAAATAAATGAAAAACAATTGTTTCTTATAAAAAGTATATTTTTGGAGCTAGACAGTATTCAACTTGTAGGTTATGTGTTGAACATAAGTTGAACTCAGTTTTCGTTCGCTAGGAGGTACCTAATATAAAAAGGAAAATAACTTCACAAGTCGTTTGATGAACATTTGCTCAAGAGTTATACAATTATTCCTCAATAAAAATAAGTTATTCGCATCATTCTTATTAGTTATTGTAATTGTGTATTTACAATATAAATTCTATATCTAATAATTATAAATGTACACTCGCGTGTTAGGATAGTGAACCAAGAAAAAAAATTTAGTACGAGTTTGTACTCGCCATATACCTGCCTACTATAATAATATGAAATACATTAATGTTTAAGTTGATTTATTTTTATTAGAAATTTTTAAAATAATATTTTTCTTCTTGAAACATCATTACCTATGTACGAATCTGAAATTTTAGGGTAATATTATAGTATGACCATATCCATACGGCAACTCAGACACTTTCGTGACCAAACATAAGCTGTTAATTTGTTTAAATATTTACATAATAATCTAATTTTGTGTACGGGACTTTAACGCGCGCCTACACGATATGTCAGCAGTGTTAAAAATCGAACATTGTACAGATTACAGGTCACTAACTGGGAATTATAATTATATCATTAGAATTCGCTATAAGCTTGTGGTTGATATATAATAAACATTGATGGCCAATGCTTAAAAAGTACTATATCCCGACAGGATCAATGATCCTAATAGTTTTATCTAACTCTCGAAATGCGAATACTGCAGCGTTAACCGGTATATATTATATTGTATTACATATTGATTATTATCACATTGAAACCTTGCCTCAGAGTCAAATTGCATCCCAGACTCAAGTAAGCGATTACCCTCCCCCTTTATGTTTCGATTGCGTCCTATTATAAAGCAGGTAAGCTTTAAAATACACAAAATGTTAGCCATTAACGTCGAGCTTAGGAAATGTATATATAAGAAATGTAAATGTTATTTTAAGAAAATTTTAATATTGCTTATTAGAAAATGAAAATGCCTTAACTAATCATTGTCATGGTTATATAGTTCTTCTGAATTAATTAAGAAACAATTCAAAACGAAAAGTTGCTGTAATACCTTCAATATTGATACATATAGTCAAATAAACAGCTAGAGTGGTAGGTAAATCTTAATTTTAATAAAATAATATAGTATACATCGAACTAAATATTAATATAATAAACTATAATTTTCAAAGTGAAATAAATATTATTCATATTAATAATCGTAACATTGTAAACACATTAATACCTATATTATACAATAACAGCAATATTAAATCTAAACAAAATACGCCATAAATTTACACTACGTATTGACGAGTTATCGATCAAATCTGAATGGTTCTCAAACGATAGACTATAGAGAAATACAATAGGTACATTACAAAAAGTATAATTTTAAATTAGACATCCTCAGGATTTTTTTTATACCTACTTCATGTTCTACAATTTATGGCAGTAAAAACTCTAATAATTTATCATGAAAACGTTCCAAAGCACAAACGGTTTATATCGTATCACCATACCGAAAAAAATGTCGAACATAATGTATATTGTAACAATATAATATATTATAATAAACTGCGTATGTGTGTGTGTGTGTGTGTGTGTGTATGTGTATCCGCAGCGGCAACGTTTCGTGCCATAAAATACCAAGTGTACATAACTCACAAAAACGACGTTGAAATTAAACGGACCTGCGATATGGCTCCGGGGCACTCGTAAAATCGACGGGTGGGTGGTATGGCAATACGGTGGGTGGTGCGGGGGGAGTGCAGTCCGCCCGTGTTCATAATGATATTGTACGTACGATTGAAATAATCATCACACGGTCGAAACTCTGCAGCCGCTGCTGCTCCTCAGACGTATTATTACGATTTCCATTAGAAAACACGGATCAACCGCACACGTACGCACAGAATATAATATAATAATTTGAGAATATATGCAAGCACTCTTGCTGGTATCGGATCCGATTATCATGACCGACGGTCGCGCACACGTGTCATTCACTCTCGTTATGTAGTACACGTGTTTGTTATCAGACGAAAGACGAGAGAAGTGACACTCCCATTCGCCGAATTCGGATATAAAAGTCGTACCCAAATCCAACACTTTGATCGAATTCCGAATATAGGAATTTTTAGTATGCTTTTGAAACACTTGGTTAATTATACAACTTAAGGGTGTCTTAGCGGATTTAGGGAAACAAACTTGGTTTTTTTCAAATTGAGGGTTAAAACTTTTAATTTAAATATTACTGATAAATTTTTCATGGTAAGACTACAACTATATTATGTCTATTTTATATTTTTGAAAAACCATTTAAAGACTTTAATGCTTAGTACAACTTTACATTTGAATAATTAAGAAACTACTCATTAAAATTTTGGACTAGGTAGGCTACATCAAAATTAAAAAAAAAATTATTCACTAAATAATTGACTGTAGAAAAATTGAGATTTTCATTTTAAACCTTGTATCACCATAGGACACTCTTTAAGTTGTACAAAAAATTCAAGAATTCAGAAAAATTGTTAGTATATTTAAAAATCACAAAAATAGGAATTTCATTAAATTCATTATTAAAAGAAAATTGGGAGGAGCATGCTTTATAAATCACTCTATATATTATTATTTTTATTTATATATAGTATTAAATAATTAATGTAAATTTATATCATTAGTATTTATTAGAATTAAAATATTATACATTACTATTGATAATTATAAAAAATAAAGATAACATTTTGGTGCCGTAATCGTCTGTATTTAAAACGACCCTGGTGTGAGACGCATGCGTAGTGATAGCGGTAAACAGTGATATATGCGTTATGGTTAGTGAGGGTAGTGGTCAGTGGTGGTGTTTTTGGTCGCCTTACAGCAGTTGTTGGTTACTGATGGAACACGAGGAGGACTGCTGCCGCGTCGGAGTTACCAACTCACTCGCAAACGTCGTCAGTGCATGCCATTGCTGCATTGTATAAGATGGTTGTCGCTAACAAACAATTATATAAGTCGTACGGGGTTTTTCAGAAATAACCGAAATTACTATGATTAACAATGAAAGAGCGCTAAGTTGTTATTCTTAATTTGAAAAATCCGCTACTATATATTTTAATGAAAAAAAAATAGTATATGTAGCTCAATTCAGTTATACCCTAGAACAATAGTTATACCTACACTGGCAGCTATTACAACACAATTTCGTGACTGTTGAACAGAACTACAATAGCCTTAAATTTTAGGAGGAGGGCGCATATAGATTTTCAAACATAAAAAATTAATAATTATTATTTGAAAAATTGTATACTCCATGAAAGTTAAGAGCATGACCGCGGTGGCGCAGCCCAAACAACATCCCCTATATTGCACCGCTCGTCGTTTGGAATTTTGTATACAGGTTGCTCCACTTATAAACAGTCTCAGGCTCGTATTTATCAAGCAATACGATTCACTTAAACACGCTGTATAACAGCGCCTACAATATACTTGGAGAACAAACCAGAAGCCAGCTGTGTGAAACGGACTCTAAATCGTCCCCCGCGCCCGGACATGCTCTTAAGATGACGTCGTACCCACATGTTTTGTCTCCGTCTTGCACACTTAGATACACTATATTCAATAGTGTGCTGTTAGTTTTGATATTAAATTAATTTGACCTATAATAAAATGTAAAGGTAAGATTATTATCTGGGGCCCCACATAGCCTTTTATTGATATTATTATTTTTAAGTTAGTTATGATCATTTTAAAATGTACAGTTTCGAAAAGTTCATAACTTAATAAAAAGCTATGTGGGACCCTAGATAATAATTTTACCTTTAAATTGTATAATAGGTCAATTCACCCTAATATCAAAACTAACAGCACACTATTAAATCTAGTAAACGAAAATTTGCTATATCGTACGTGTATACTACGAAGACTATACTCACATATCCTCTAACACGCTTGGAGTATACCTAGTTTTATATTTTATTATGTATATATATATATTTTTTTTAATGTTGAAATTATGAGGGTACTGTAATATTAATATATGGGTGTTATGTATTCGTAAATTGTGGTGTTATACAATTGGGTCTCCTTTAAATATATATTACATTTCTTTTGTGGCCTTATATCCTGGTCATAAATGTACACACATAATATATTGTATACGAAGAAGATAGATAAAATATGACCCAATACTAACCTCCCATTTTCTCATGTTATATTTTACCCCTATTGTCGGTGTAGGACTTACTTTTCTTTGGCGGCGATGGTCGTGAGCCTGCACTGCTCTTTGTCTTGAGCGTGGCTTTGGATCTACTGCATGACCGACCAGGTCTCTGTGGTTTGATTGCTACACTGGTGTCCACCAAACTCGACTTAACTGGTTTACTCTTTGATGTATTGGTGGAGGAAGGTTTTCGGTCTAAGATATTATAAAAATATTATTAAACTATTTAGCAGTCATTATGTTTAAGAAAAAAGAAATTACTCACCATGTTTTAATGGCTCTATGTTGCTTATTATCATGGCTCTTTGATATTTTTCAGTACCTTTAGCGTGACCTTTTTTTTAAATAACTGTATTAATAACTTAATTTAATATTAAAAATATTCTGTGATATTACCATGCACTGATACAATGTGTCTAGCGAGGTACCACTCTTGACTATAATCCTTTAAGCATATTCCGCACATTATTACTACGTTAGGATCATGTCGTAACAAATGTGCATCAAGATATGGTTTCCGCTGATAACCTTTTCCACACGTTTTACATCTAAACTTGTACATTTCAAAAAAATAACACACAGAGTTTAAAAAATAAAAGAAGAAACGTATATAGATTTGATATAAGCGTTGTACACTGTCGCTTGATAGACTGAACTCTGTTGCAGTCCTACCAGTGGTCCCTTGCTGTTAACTTGGTAAGGAAAGAGGGTAGGAGTAACAATGGTTGAATAGCATTGGGATAAAATGAACGTATACAGGGTGGTTCATATAACACAAGACACTCAATATTTCAGAAAATAATACTTCTTTTACATGTTTTTAAGTTGTTACAAAATGAAATGTTTATTTTAAAAATTGAATTCTTTTACATATCGAATTGTTAAATCCAAGTGACAGATAACTGTAATACCGCCTCACAGAGGGTCTAAAACTGGTTGTTTGGGACGACGCATCCACCCCTAGTAAAACACCTGTAGCGCTCTCATCTGGCGATTGGTCGCCGCTTAACATTCCACTACGAGGCCATACGTATTTTCATTCATTATACACCATGCTTGTCATGTTGTTTGGGTTAGTGTTCCTTATTATATGTATTTATATTTTGGTACTTTTCTGTTCAGTTTGTATTTGATATTTTGATAATATGTACATTAATTATTGAAAAGATGGAAGAAATTAATAGAAAACAACTTTGTGGGAAGATAAGCACCATTCATTATAATAGTATTGGATTGCATTCATTATATTTATTTTAAGTTGCACGTATAATATCATCACGTAATGAATAATAATTAAATACCGACTGAATAAATTGGCGATGTCAATCAACAACGATACTATTAATTTCCATACTTTGATAACTACCGCTTCTTAGAGAACAATTGAAAACAATTTATATTTCATACAAGTATTTGAGAAAAATTAAAAAAAAATAATATTGTCATCTGTAGACGAAAATACCTAGAGTCCACTGAAATACTACATAGCAGTCACTTTTGTTTAATGCAGCGGTTCCCAACCTCGGGTCGTCACCCAAATTAGGGTCGCAGAGGTTTTCATGTTGGTTCGCGAAAGCTTTTCTTACATTTACATATTATATTTTACCAATTTGATGTTAATAAATGAAAGTGATGTTTGCAATTATGCCCTTTTTTTTGGGCCGCCAACAGTTAAATTTAAAATTTTAGGGTCACTCTCATAAAATGTTGGGAACCACTGGTCTAATGTATTACATTTACTTGGGTAAACGTGAGCGACAGTACTTTAAGATCGTATACATCGATATACTACGGTTACATCGCATATAGAGATGCATTCTTGGAAGGTTCACCACTGAACAATGAAACCCCCTCGGATAAAGGAAAGCGGGTATTAAATGTGTCCACGTATAATCGTTAAAAGGTTTCGTTGTTATGGGTGGTCTGAGAACATTCGAACACAAAACATTCCAACGATTATCGAATAGAATTGAAATATGTGTGAAATACGATTTTGACGCATTACCTTAAACCTAAACATTTTATATAATATGACAAAAGATATTATTTGTTGACCAAAAAAAAAAAAAAATTGAGATGTTGCCAAGTTGGTTGAGTGTGTGAAACAGTCTACCGAGCCCATCAATCATCAATTATGAATTCTGAACGTTCCGACGTCTTAAGGCATTAGCGACTAAACAAAATCAATAATAATAATAATAATAATAATAATAATAATAGTGATAATAGTGATAATTTATTAAAACAACACTATACTATTATATATTTATATAGTTACCAATTTTACTCGTTTACCATAACTGCAGTATTTAACTGAAATGACTTGTATATACGACCAACTACTACGTTTACATTTAATTCGCTTACATTATCACAGTAAGGATTGCGTCTCAGATACGAAAATTGAGATAAGTGGCATACGAATTGCGTCCAGGTTTTTCTATTCAACTATACTAATTATTAAGTCCCGATTATCTAATTGAGAAAAAACAGTGATTGTTATGAATAACGAACAATAGATCTTACCGTTCCGCCAAAAAAAGACTCATTTTCTTTCATGTAATGGAAAAGAAATGCATAGCACATATATTACGGAGTTGGAGAATAAATGGGGAGTTATTCATCAATTAATATCGTCAACTTCTGTAAATGGTCTAAACAATTCAAACGTCTGTAAAAATTAAGTGATTCATAAGATATTTGCACAGTAAAAAAAACAATAAACAGTAGGTACTTACTAAAGAACTCTCCACGTTTTAACCATGACTGATAATTCCTCTAATTCCTAGACAAAATCCGAAATTGATAACAAAAATATTATTTTTTTAATAATATGTATGATAATAAATTGTTAAAAAATATGTTTCACTGACTGTTCTCGCATACTTGCCTGTATAGGTTAGGTTATTCTTATTTAAATATTTAAACAATTGTGAATAATTTAATCATATGAATATAATAACAATACAATAAAAATATTAATACTATATAAATATATTGTATAAATTCGTTGACTTATCAGTTTAAATTTAATGTGTGGGTTCACAGAGGTATAAAATTAAATTAGCAAGGGATATTATAATAATAATTGCTCTGCTTTGTTTAAGGTCGGCCAGGTCGTGCCTGCAGGTGGGCGGGGTAAATTACATTTGAGTATGATACGGACCTTATTTTTTTAACCATTACGAGTGTGTGCATATGATGTACCTACCAAACTTAGAGAAACGTTCCCGTTGCTTACAAGTATAAAAATATTTTTGAGAAATTAGGTTCAATTAATTTTAGTGCCAGAACAACAGATGGTCCACAGTTTTCACCGAACGTTCAACTCTCGATTTTAAATTTTATGTTTTGTCATTAAATCATTGAAAGAAAAGCAGCCCTAAACGAATATTAAAATATCCACTATGAATACAAATACATATAATCAAAGATATTCCAACTAAAGACGCATCCAACAAATTAACATGCATGTAAGCAATACAACTTAACAAACTATACAACCAATTTTGAATAAATAAAAGTATAATATTCTGTTCTATTAGGGACTGGTTATAGATACCGGCTTTTATTATCTATAATTTTTACCTTTATCGTATCATTCATATTTTTTGTTTAACTGTTGGATTTATCAATGAATTAAATTGTATACTCAAATCACAATTATATTATAATATATCCACCTAGGATATTTAACTGTACATTTACTGTGTTTCGATAAAATACTTTAGTATATAGAGTTGTATTATATATAGTGCATGTTGGCAACGTTGCATTCTCCATTTTCCTTCACGAGGCGTTCTTAAGGATCGGGCGGACAATAGGGACAAAGTATGCCATGGAGACCTACCGGTTGTTATAACTATCTCACCAACGAGCACAAATATATCTTAATGTATTAGTTTGTATGTTTAGTTTAAAAATCAAATTACCTTTTGTACGAAACAATTGACACAATACAAAACCTAAATAATAAAAGGGCCAGATACAATATTTATAACTGAGATAGAGTCATAAATTACAATTTTTGAAATTGTTGGTCCTGAATTTCGAATGAATAGTTTTATAACGACCACATGTGGTAAAAATCGTCGAAGAAGAACTATATTATGCTTCAACAGAATTCTAAAATAAATAACATATTTACGTCAGTTTGAAATGCTTGTAGTGATCTATATATTATTATTACAATATTATACACGTATCAGTTTCTTTAAATAATTGAATTATTTAAACGTCACTCCACCAAAGACAGTGGTTTCTTATTTCAGATTCGTCGACGTCGTTAATACTCAATAATAATTATTATTCTTTATACTGACGATACCTTATTATTATATTATATATTATAACATAATATTTTAGTATAAAATACTATACTGTTGCGCACTCGGACGATTTCGTCGAACTTTCACGATTCAAAAATTTATCGAAAACATAACAGTTTATTTTAGCGATTTCCGTGATGGTCATTCCCATTCGACATTTATCGCAACGCCAGTTATAATAATAATAATATAATATTTTATATCGTTTTTATTTGTCATATATTATAATGATATCATTGGCCATTTCTGTAGGTTAACACCTATATACACCCAACAACCACCTGTAACCTAACCCGTATTGTGTGTTTAATAATAATATATTGTAATATTATTATAGGCTCGTATAATATACTTACATCGGTTGTTAGCGAGCTGTCTGGTACTGATTTTTCAAACGACTTTTTTATTTAAAAAAAAATTGATTAACTTCTAACACAAACTATATTATAATAATAATAATACGAGCGGCTGTTTAGCACCCAGTTATTTTGATCCGGCGGCGGCAGAGGCGATACGCGCCGTCGAATGATTAACCGCGAATCGTCGGGACCTAACGATACGCACCTATATTATAGTCTCGTCGACATGATTAAATCGAACACGGCACGCGTGTACATTTCTCTGCTGGCGTCGAGGAATATTATTATTATTATATTAATATTATTGCCGACAGTCGTGATTATTTCGACTGCACGTGTAACAATATTATAATATTAATATCGACGGTCTGCGAGACGGGGGCGAGCAGGAGAACCCCGCTGGGAGCGTGTGGCCTGAAATATTAACATTATCATTGAGGAGACGCGCCGCGGTGTAAACGACGCTGACAAAACGCTTTTCGTCGACTTTCGGCGGACGCGTAATCAATT
>PVMI01027567.1:6254-25569 GCA_008528875.1 Aulacorthum solani
CGTCATTAATATGTATCCATGTAATATACAGGGTACCTCACAAATAGTAACTATTTTAAAATGGTGACAGCAATGTAAACTCCATTACCTCGCCACACTAAATTAATAAATTCTCGTGGCCCGTGGGACACCGCTACTGTACCTACCTCCCTAGCCACTACTGTGTATGTGTAATGTGTACATATTATAGTATTCTACTTGTATGCATACGAACCTTTATCTGAGAAATTCATTCTATACATTTTATAAAACGGGTATACATTTAATATTCAATAAGTGTGAATTAAATTAAAATATTCTGACCTAATTTTAAAAAGCATAAAATGTGTAAAATATTTAGAGTTATCGCCTGAAAAGAGTCGTTTTTCATTTCGTCCAAATATATTGTCATTGTTATTAATAAAAAAAACAATGTGGTTTAACATACAATTATTTAACAATAATTAAAAAAAATTAAATTCATAATGTGTCTTTAGTAAGTAACTATCTTAATTCATTAAATTTGGTTCATTATATTTAAATTAAATAAATTGACAATCAGTTTTTTTTATTGAAGTAGAAGTGTAGCAGTTAATAAGACGTATATGATAGATATTTTACACAATATGGTTCATAATAAAGCATACTTAAACATTTTTATACATACATATTTTTATTTTTTAACCCTCAATATTTTCGTTACTTTTAATACTTACTCAGGTTACCCTAAAATCTCTTTCCAAAACAAGCGAAAATTACGGTATAATAATATACACGTGTAGTCATATTGTTGTTGTTTTTGTTATTGTTTTCATCATTTTCACTGTTGGAAATCTGCATTAACGCTGTAACGCCTGTGTTTGCATAGTCGTACAACGTTGAAAACAATAACACTTGGAACTCTAATTCTCTTTCATTTATATTTTTGATTTAGGATAGAATTTTTGAATTTTGGACGAAGGTACACTATTCTAACTTTTCGTGTATATTACCATGGCGTATAATATCAATAAAACTAAAATATTTGTCAAAATTATAGGTAAATACAATAAATAGCTTAATTTTTTATGATTGGACTAAAATATGGTGGATATATATTATATATTTGTATGTTATTGTCACTTTATCATAACTTTACATATTAAACAGCATTGATAAATTACAATTGTTTGTGTTTGACAAGTTAAAATAATAAAATGCACTTTACACATTCATACGGATATAATTCACGCATATGGAATATTCAGTTACCTATCAATAATTATTATCAACGGAGTAAGACAATAGACTAATATTGTCGTCTATTTCTGTTTTGTATAAAATTGATATATTAAATGCTTATTTTATACAGTATAAATCGTATCGATTATTATCGTTATACGACATTTTTTATTATATTCAACTTATATTTTACTTAATTTGAGAAAGGTAAAGAAGAAAATATGTTGTACAATGAACTAAATCAAGATGATACAATATTTAAACAAAACAATTCATTGAAAATAATATACAGTTTTATTGTTATAATTGATTATTTTCTTGAAGAATTAAAAAAAGGAAAAAAAGCTAATGATAATAATTATATGGTTACTAAAAATGTTAGTATTTTGTTTCATTTAACTACATTATCACTTTTTTTTCTAGAACACAATAAAACAATTACAACAAGAATATCCAGGGGCCCTTGGTGTATCGTTTTCAAACAAATATATTCATATTCTAGGTGGTTTATCTGAATTAATGGAAAATAATCCAACAATATCTACTATGGACTTGTATAAAATACTTAAAGAAACAAAAATCTCTGGCTAAATATTGATGTATGCAGTGCTATCTATGTATACAATGCACATGTATGTATGCTGCCCATCAATATAAAATTACTTTAATGAACATTATTTTAGTACTCTGAAGAGAATAAAGCCTTACCAAGATTGAATGATGGCAGACTTAGTTCATAACCAAACTAAACATTAAGTCAGAGTTAACCAAATCACTTAAGTATAAAGAAGTCATTGATTACAATTTGCATTACAGAATGTATATATTAGGTATGTTATATTTTTGTTATACAACCTAAATATACTTTAAATTACCTAATACTATTGATTAAAAATACTAAAATAAAAACTAGTATTTATAATTAATGCTAAGCCAATGATGACAATTTATTTTAACTTTACGTGTACATGTTACATTTATAATTATTGTATTACAATTTAATAAGTAGATAATAATAAAATGTTCATGAAAATAAAATAAAAATATTTAGTGATTTCAAAAGTAAAATTTTTAGGGGCGCAAGTTTAAAAAAAAAAAATTATAATAAAATTAGTTTTGGGAGGTTATTGATGGTAGTGTGAGGAACTACGTCACCTACGCGTTTGTAGTTATTCCTATGTTGTTAAATGGAAATATAAATACTGCGCTCCTTCATTATGCACCTTAAGCCCCAAATTCTTAAATATACCACTGTGCTTTGTCTCTGTGTTGGACTAGACAGACCCAGATACTGTCCTGCAGTGTGTAAAAAACATATGAGTATAATTTTTTTGTACAGAATAAATTCAATATTTATACAGAAAAGTAGTTGAAAAATAGATTATTTAAATGTATTACATGTATAATTGAAGATTCGTTTTACAAAAGCTATAAGCTATATTACAAATTTTAGTTACACATATATAGATGTGCTGTAAAAATAATCAACATACTGTAGAACATGGTATACAAAATCTTGAAAATACGAGTACTTATACTATAGGGAAATCGTTACTTCAAAAATGATTCTTTGATTTTGATATTTCCAATTTTTGTTTGTCAACAACTGTTTAACTTTTACATATAATTTTGAACCATTATGCAACACTTGTCTCCTAGTGATAAAGAATAATTTTCAAAATTCCATTATAAATCATTTATAACAAAATATGTTCTATTCGTATGCATAATGCTATATTATGTTTACTGTGTATATTTAATAAAATAAAATGATTGTGTGACAAAAATCGTACTAAAATCGTACTCATATAGGTAGATATTAATAATGAAAACTTGTAAAAATACAAATAATTACAAATATTAGTGATATTAATAACACACAAAATAATTTAACACTTAAATAATATTAATATACTACTTCAGTTTAATAATTGTAAATTCGCTAATAACAACTTCACTAAATTTTTTTATTATGATGAAATTACAATTTTAAAATCTAGTTATAAATTAATACAAACAAAATCAAATAAAACAAACAGCGATCATTGATTTGTATTCAGTGCGAATTTAATTTTAAATAATACCATAATAATTTATAGTGAATACAGTAGGTAGGTTATATAATAAACGGTTGCAGAATTATGGCAGGAGTAATTTTTTTCTGTTTTTTGTTTCATTACTACAGTTTACACAATATCGGCTACACACAATTTCAATTATTGAATTTTATTATTTTATCGTCCTTTAATAGAGTTAGTACATTTTACACAAACTTACCGCTATTGTTGACGTTAATAAACATAATGTTATAATATAATAGTTGTTCTGTACATTTATGGCGATACGGACGATAAAAAAGTACTTGTTTGTTGAACTTTTTTTGTTTTTGGGCACATCTGGAAAATCGATTTAATTTTGAACATCGTCAACATATTTTATAAAGCTATAGCCGATAAAATACGGATATTGAATATGTAGATATTTATACTTGGAGGAATTTGCCGATTACCAATTATTGACGAAAAAAAAAAATTCTATTATCTATATTACATAATATTATGTGAAAAAGTAATATTTCGTGAATTTAAGTTATACCACTATTTGGTATGCCACCGACCATAATAATGAAATAATTAAAATGTTTTATAAGAGGTTATATTGTGGTGTGCAATTGCATTTATTTTGTTTTCACTATAAATATAGAAACAGCTGATGATGACCTCCTAAACATCCGTAAAAGAATGTGTATAAGACCATAACCCCGACTAGTGTAAAAACTGCAGCGGTGTGTTAAAATTATCTTCCCTTTAACGAATCATTCCCTCTTATTATTATAATTGTTACATTGTCCCGAACCTCCGTAATTGGCTCTAATTAATATTTTGATACAAGTACGAAATTGTTTCACCTCCGGCGCCGACGCTTCGGCGTGTTTTGAATTCTGAGGCAATTGTTAGACACTGTAAAAAGGTTTCGGGGATCGAGGACGATAAATTAGTTTTGCTTGGCAAATGTCGTACAGTTGAATAAAGGTCGTAGACGAGAACGCACAACAACTACAGTCGTACAAACGTGGTCGGTGGGATAATGTGCCTATATTCCAAAAAAAAACAAGAAAAAAAATGAATGAAACTCTAGACCGAGAAACTTTTGGAATTACTTTTACCACCCGTACTCAATCCGAAGTCGGACGATCGAGCAACAATCGTGATAATAACAACAATGATAATAAATGTTATTATAAGTTTTTTTTAGGATTTTCTTCAACTCGTACCTTTAGAACACAGATACTTAAAGTGTAAATAAAAAAAAAATGCTCATATTATACCGTTCGAGTTCATAGTGAGATATTACAACAACTTACTGCAGCAATACAATATGGATCACGCGGATTTTTTCTCTAACTTCAATATTATTATCATCGTTTAATACTCTATATAGGTACCAGTATAATTCAAATAATAATAAATACCTACACGGTTCCGAGATACAGCCAAATATCATAATATAAGATGATTCAAATATATGAAGCACTATTTGAATTCGTTTTTCTTTTTATGAATTATTTGCTTAAATAATAAACAAATTAATATATTTCTGTTCAGCTTATACGTCTTTCCATAATTTTATCTAAAACGCTCAGACTATTCACGAGCTATTTATCCACTTATTTAGCAATCAATGTATAACTTTCAGTGACTCATAAATAATAATATTTCAGTCGTGTAATACATTATTTTCAAAAAACAATACTTACCTAGAGGACCTTGATTAACTGAAATTGATTTGTTTACATTAAATTTATAGTTGATGGCGGTGATAAGTTTTCCTATTTACTCCTAGAAAAATATTCAAAAACTCGAAAACGGTCACTTCGAAGTAGGTACGATTATCGTTCAGACTCGATATCCGATATCTTAGCAAAATCTAAAACGTTATGTAATGGACATTTATTTCACAAGACTTCTAAAAACCAAATAATATAGATTATTATTTAGGGAGTTCCATTTTTATGATTTGTCGTGCTATACAATTTATAGTTTGTTCATATGACTTTGTAAATAGTTTATTGCACCGTCATGTATTCAACGAAGAATTATTGCATATCTGAAACGTTTAACTATCACTGACGGTGGAATATGATAAAATGTAATTTATGGATTAAACTTTATCATAGTTAATATACTTCATTAAATATACTAGAGTATAAAGTTCTAAACAGAGTGAGTAGGTAACGTATTAATTTAAATGGTTAGACATGTGTTTTGATATCTTTATTCGTTTATTGATATTTTTGTAATGGTTAAGGTGTGCTTGATTTTACCAGAAATCAAGTTTAGAAGATACTTTGAAGAATTACTTTTTTTACTTTTTCCAATAATTTCTTAGAGTGTATAAGGAACAACTACTGAAAGCCATTGAAAAATGTTAGCACGCTCAGATTTTTTCAAACTCTTAACTTAATATTTTTTTTGCAATCCAATAGTTCATCAGTACTTTCAGATTTAATAGCACAATAGTCAACTACCAAGTGTTAAAATGAATTAAACTCAATTAGTAATTTTTATATGATTTAGGAGTAACTCGGCCGAATTATTTATGTTCGATTCTATATAAAAATTATTCCATGATACACCCTAAAATATATTCTACATATATGTATTAATTAATATTTACAAAATATTGTGAAAATAACAATTCATATTTTTATAGTCATGACATTTGCATTAATAATTCAGACATAAAACACCGTTGTGACGTCGTATTCGAAATAATGTAATAATATAAAATATATCATAGTTTATAATATTAACTTTACTCGAAATTACTTATTGTACTAAATGTGTATAGATTGTAACTTTATTTTAATAAAGAAAAAAAAAGGTAAAAAAAAAAACTATTATATTTTTTGTTTGACGTTTGACAATTCTTCGCTATTTTATGATTTACAAACTGTAGTCAACGTGACAAAATGAAATCATAAAACACATTAATATTATATTATATACATCACGCCATTTCTTTTCCGGCTGTAAACCTTAAAAGAATGTAATTCGAATTGGGCTACGAAATGAAACAATAAGATCTGTAATTTTAACTTGAGAAATAAGAGAATAAGGTCAACATTCCTTTTGAATTCCCAAGTCAATAGACAAGAATGAAAGTCATAAAACGTATTCGACACATTGATCTATGTTTCCCAAAAGTCTTAGCTTTATCCTTAACCAAACTCGAGAAGCACGCAGTTCGTGTAGGTATGTTTTTTTCAAAATAAGATCATTTCGACTTTTTGGTCGGCTACTGTAGATGTATTTGTTATTTTTATTTTGTAAAAATGTGAGTCCATTATTCAAATTTACTTAAATCTATTTATGTTGCAAAAAAATGTATAGGTACCTCCATCATAATAATGATAAAATAATATTATGTAAATTGTGTGTATTATATAAAAATAATTATAATATCAAAACAACATCAAATAGTTATTTGTAATTTATTATTAACTATTACTATTACCAATAAATCCATTAAATAATTTAAAAATTGAATATTCTCATCATTAATTTATGCTTATAAGTACAATAAAATATATATTTTAAGAACATTTTTTAATATTATGTAGTTTAAGCAATATTGGTACGTTAGTAATGTTGACGCACAAATAGATCTACACATTGAAGATAAAATAATTTAATATATTACAATTATTTCAGATAAGTTTACGTTATACACGTTTAATAAACCATGGTATACCTACCTACTCTTTTTATTGTCGAATTCTATTTAGATTCTGAATTTTATTGAGCTATGTTGTTTGTCTTTTCTTTATAATATTTGAGTCCATTAGAACCTTTCCTATCTTACTAACAAACATTTTTACCCAAAAACAGTCTTTGACACAATAGATTCGGATTTTATAACTAAAAATATAATACAAAACTATTAATAGTAATCTAAAATATATAATATCAGAAAATATTCTTAAAAAATACAATACTACATAGGTTGATGGACGGCCTTCACTCAAAATCGGTTTTTGTAAAAGGACAATGATAGGTATGTCATTTATTTAAATTTGAACACTTATATTACAACAGTTTCCTACTGAATGACGAAATTCAGTCGACTGCACCTGCAACTGTACAGCAATACGACCTCCCGGGTTTTTCTTAAAGTGTGAATGTATTTAATTAGTTACACAATTTAGTGTCAAAAGTTGTATAATAAAAATTAAATAGATAGCTTGTCATTATGATGTTAATTGTATGAAGTTCACAAAAATCAGCCACAGGTGCAACCAAATGCTCAATGTTCAAACAACTATGGTTAAACTTTATGATCCTTCTGTAGATATTATTCCATATAAAAGTTGTTGTTTTTACAGTTTTGTATTTTAAATTTAATTTTGTAATCGCACATCTCATGTTTATGTCAAGTAAGTACAATAATGTGTATTTTTACAAAAGGTATACATTGCTGTATTTACGTTTTAATGTAATTAAAGAAAATCAGACTACATATGTTAGGTCGGAGGTTTGTATTAAAATAGCTATCTCAATTATTAATAAATGTAAAAACTCTAATTTGAAGTACAGTAAATTTATAATTAAAAATGTATAATTGAAAGTACAGAGTACTTAACCAGATCAACTAAATATATTATTTTAATTTTATTCACTGAAACGTAGATTCATTCTTAAATTTAATTAAAAGAATAACAATTTCAACCACGACTGCGTAACTTGACATTTTCAAACCGGCTTTTGTTTTATATTTGCGTTGCATGTACTAAAGGCTAATATTATATTATAGCTTATTTTATATTATTATTATTATATTATTTGAATGGGCAACATACACATGTTACATTTACTTGACAAAATAGTTTTTGTGACAGCAAATAATATAATCTTAATTTTAAAATATAATAAACTTAATATACACTTTTTTAATATAGAAAATAAAAACGATATGAATTGTTAACACAATTTAACGACAATGTTTTTATGAATACTCATACTGATCAGTATAAAATCTTAATTTCAAACTTCATGATTCAAAATTTTTTCTTCTTATTTATCTTCTATTGGTTCGAATCAACGGTTTTTGTCTATGCTCATCATCACATTTAGAGAGTACTATATTAAGGAGATCAGAAGGATAATGTGATACACATATTTATTTTTTCATATATTATGTACATTGTACGTAGTACTATATCCACGGTATCACCCCCTCCCCCCACTCACATATTATAAGGGATGATACACGGATGAACTGCAGTTCAAGTGGAGTGGTTCCTAGTAATTTAAAACTGGATGTCACAAACGGACGACAGTTATGGATTAGGTCACTCGGAAACACACATTTCATGCACTGTGCCATGAATCGAACCGATGAGTTGGTGCGTAGTAGTTATCTGCACCACCCCGTCCCATATTTTTCATCATTATACTAACTTTATTTTCCTTTTAATTTCTTCACTTATATTAGAGAAAAATGTATCCAATGTTTATGAAATAAATTCATCGTTTTGAAAATATTTCTATGTAAAAATAATCGTATGAGTATAAATCCTTATTTTATCTCGTATAGGTACCTATACGTATTATATTTTTAACATAAACCCCTTGAAGAAAACATAAGGCTTGATTTGATATTAATATAGAGCCCGAAAAGGAAACGATAAAGAATAAATAAGACCATTAGCATCATTCTACCAAACAAATCTATGTACCTCAGAATAATAACTGAACTAGTTTGTTGGCTATTGGAAAGTAAAAAAAATAAAAAATATTGTTAATAATTGTTTTAAAGAATATATTTATCTTATACCTTGTGTAATGGTCACATTGGCTTACTACATTGGACGTTTAGCTTAGAACTTAAAAATTTTAAATGTCATAGGTAGTTAAAAACCCTTGGATTTTTATATTTTATTTTTTATTCATACTGTTAATACATAATTCACATTATTGTAATCTGTTAATTTAATTTTTAATACCTATTACTTTTTAGTTTTCATAAACCCTGCTGTGAGTGTGAGTGGTTGCTTTCAGACCCCACTACCACTAGTGATTTCTTGAGCACTCCATCGCGCATAACTCTACAGAGTAAAATCTAGTAGTAAAGTATCTCAAAGCGATAACTTAAAAGTAAAGACGCATTTGTAATAGGCTTAAACTTTTATGAGTTTTATTTTAAGTTCTTAATAAAGAATAATAGTTCTTTTTAAATGGAAATTATTAATGGAAGCTTGCTTTTTGAATGTCTTAATAACAATATCATTTAACTAGTATAATTTATTATTTTTAATTAAGAACATTGTCTTGCACATTCATTTGTCCTACCTTATGCATTATTAAAACTTCTAGTGCAAATTTATATTTAATTTCAATAATAAATTTATATTTAAACACATTAGGTAATATGAGGAAGTTGTAATATGATATTAATATCAAGTATTTATTATCACAATTTACAAAACACAATTCCAATCTTTTTAATTACATTTTTGAGTCAAGTTGAATGTTTAAATATGCACCTATATCAAATAATAACTTTCCCAATAAGAACTCTATTTAATAAATAAATAATATTTTATGTGTTTCATTTATTAATTAGGTATGTGTGTTATATGGATGTATAAATAAAACCCAACATTTTAAATTTGTATACAAACTAATAAAACATTTAAACCCGTAATGGACATTGAAGATAGAGAAAGGGTAAGTATGTAATAAAACTAAATTTTAACCATATTTTTTACTATAGTACACCAAATATTATAATTACTTTTATATGTTATATATGTTAGCATCCAGGTAAATTAAAATACAACTTTATGGAACAAATCATAATTTATTATTTTTATTTTGTTCAATTTTAAATTATTGTAATATACCACAGCAGTCAACTCAGAGTTAGTGTGTTAGCTTAATATTTACTAGTATTATAAAATAATTATTGGTGTATAAAATATACTAGTATTTATAATCAATTCTAAATCCTAATACTAACTTTAACTAATCTTGTTTTAATGTTCATTCAATTTATCGTTCATATTATTGTTTGTATGCATATATTTTATATTTAATGGTTTTAATAGTATTACTAAACGTTACTTTGTCATTGATCACTATTCACTATACAACAGTAGTAGTTGGACCTAGAAACATTAGACCAACAATCACCATGGTTTCTACTTTGAAGTCTTCAAGGGTCGTTTTGCAAAGTTAATTTTATCTTAAAGGTTACTAATAGTCATATTATATTTACCCTTATTTTATACCAGAATTTAAGAGCCAAAGTAGGTACTTATCAATTAGGTGCTAAATGGACGAGTGTGTTGAACATTTCAATTTGAATGTATTAATTAATTAATATTTTATAAATTGAATTCAAACAACTTTTGAAACTTTTTGTTATGAATTTCGGTAAATATCTAGCATATAATATAATGACTATACTTAAATTATATAGACTTTTTGACACTAATTATTTTCATCTATTGCATACATAATAAAAAATAATATTTTTGGTAGTATGATGCTAACAACCATATTATAATATAGAATAATAATTGTTAATCCATTTTATTTTTTCCTCCAATATACTTTGTTAGATGTATAACTGACAACTGTGTTACACATAATATGTACCTATTTAAATACGTCATGGACATAAACCAATTTAGTGTTTACACTAAATAGAAATATACTCATGAGGTTAAAATAATTGATTAACGATGTTTGAGGACATTTAGTATAAGTACACCTTGTTTTTATTAGTTTTCCTGTACTACAATTTGAGCGCATAATTTTGATATAAATCATGCCAAAAGCTTTGTACATATTATGTTACTAAAAGGTATAGTGGTTGTTTTCTAAATTATTTCACAATGAACTTAAAATATGAACCATGAACGGAAACTGAAGAACGGTTTAATTATTTAAAACCATGTTTTTGTTTGTAAATAATACATTGGAGAGGAAAAAATTATATTTTATTATTATACTGTTTGTGTTTTCAATAATACACATTTGAATATCATATACATATATATATTGTATGTTATAACTTATAAGTTATATAGGTTTTATCTAACATACGATTGAATAATAACAATGTCCAATTATTAATGCATTTTCTTATACTATTATTTTGCTTCTTATAATTTATTGGATGTATGATAAAAAGTAAGACATGGATTCATATTATAAAATTAAAATTTAATTTATTAAATTTTGAGGTTAATTGTTATTTGTTCATGGAGCTAGAATCAAATCCAATTAACAAACAAACACTTAAAAAATCTCCGCTGCTTAAAGTTTTTATTATTTATGCACGATATAGGTATAGAGTAGGTTGATACCTTAAAAAAATTGAAGTTTTAATAAATAATACTGTGTGTACAACTGTAGGTACAACCTAAGAAACACAACATTATTCACGTAGTTTGCAAACAAAGAATATGGTATCATATTACAGAAGTTTTATAGTTGTACTATTTTATTCCACAAAAATATTTATATTTAACATATTTATTCAGTCAGTTGAATTTATTTTTATTTTTCTTTAGTGTGTAGGTAATAAAATAAATAAAGAATATTGTACTAATGTTTATTTATAGGTATACCGCTATATTATGTCTTACGCGTGTTACTGTGTACCAATGTGCACAGTCAGTGAGTGAATGCTAACAGTAACTGGTGAATGTCGCCGACACAAACCTAAACTGTTTGTAAATGTTGACAAATTGTGTACAATAAGATTGTTGAACCAGAGTATCAATATAATATTGTACACACGATTTTTACCACCATAAAAAATACTAAAAACTTTATTTTTAATTTTCATTTGCAGCAATAATTTCAATACACGTTTGCTTCGAACGTTACAAGATATCATCCTGGGACCAAGTAACAAAAATATTGTTATAAATTATCTGTAAAAAGTGATTTCACATATCCTTAAATCAATTTCGAGTGTATAAAATAAAACTTTATATCAGTCGAAGTAATTGCAACTTTCCAACAAACTAAATTTTGTGAGACGTGAGAGAAGATCTACTTAAACAATGATGTATAAGTATAACAACCGAGATGCAATTGTTGCAATGAAAACATTATCATAAACATATTTGTTGTAAAATCATTGTCAATTTGTATGATAAAAATACAATGAAAATTTGTTTTATTTCAGTAAATATAATCACTGATATTTCTAGTGAACTTAATATATTATAGTTTATTCATAACATAATTTAACTACTTTTATTTTTTAAAACAATTTCATACAAATAATTATTCAATATGTCATCAATTAATTTAATATCTTCTATTTATAGGCATATCTAAGATATTTTTGATGATTTAAAATGTTCTAAAATAGTATCTATGTAAAATAAAATAAAACAGAATTGATATATTTGATATATTACAATTTTCCTACCAACTTGTTATTATTTAGATGGACATATTATGTGAAAAATAAACTATTAAACACAAATATCATGTGTAAAATAAAAATATATAAACTAATTTTATAAGATTAAATTTTAAAAAAATTATATATTTCCGCTACACATAACAGACATTTTTACAAAAGGCGATAATATAAAAGACGATTATAATATACAAACCTTATACATAAGTCAAACTCAATAAAATATTTTATTTTAGACAAAGAACATTTTGTCATTTTACAATTGTTTCATAAATTTTCAAAAATTAATTTAACTACCTAGTTCATGAAAAGAAAATTAAAATCCATCATTTTTTTTATCAAACTTTTCTTTGGCACAAGGACTAATATTTAATTTATACTTAAAATTAATGAATAAAACCCATATTCCAAACCAATGTAAATGTTTCAAACGTGCGTAAATAGGTTTGTATAATATTTTTTTGGGAATTTATTTTAAAAATATATTTTTTTACTTTGATTAGAAAAAAAAGTACAAATCTGTCTGTAAAAGTGTAAATTATTAGTCTAAATAAAAACGACCAAGTAAAAAATAGAAGGAACAAAAGAAAAGTTGGTGAACATAAGAAATAATTTTTGTGTCAGAAACAGACATAATAAGTAAAATATCTGAAAAAAGAACTGTGAAGTTCTGAAAAAGAGGTATTTTATTTCTGAAAAGTATAATATATAAATCTATAATAATTCTTTTGATGTGTCTTACCATAGTTTTGTTTTTTAATATTTATCTTTAACCAGTACATACTTGTGAAGTTCTTGAGAAAATCATTTAATATCCCAAAATACATATTGCTTGGTTGCAAAAAATTTTATTTTCTATACATACATAAATAATTTAAGAATTGTCAGTAATTTAAATACAGTATCAATTAAGGATTAATACTTGTATGTTCTGCAGTTTTAATTTAACATCATACATTATTATTATTATTACGAATTGGTGAGCACTCGGTTTTTTTTAATAATTTGTAATATTAGGAATATTAAAATAATTACAAAAAAAATACATTGTAAAATAAATATAATATAAGTGTATTTGAGTGAAAGTTTATGAACAGGTACGTATAGGTATAAATTAGTGTAGGTACATAATGCATAAATTCCAAGAAACAATGTTTGGAGTCCAAACTTTGGACGTATATATAGTGAAATTACCCAAATTTTCCCGATATTAATTTATGATGAAAATTATAGATGAAATTATACATTCAAGAGTCAAAAATATTAATTTTAAGTAGAGACTTTTTGTTGTGTACTTCTGAAATGAATAAACTTAGGTATTTGAAACTTTCGCCAAATATATTTTTTATTGATATTTTTCAGAAATCATAAAAATTTCAATTTTATTTTGGCTCTTTTTAAGGAATATTAATTTTTTTTAAATATGGTTTCTCATAAGCAGCTTATACATTAATCTAAAAAATTAAATTTTAAACGAAGAGTATAATGATCATTCCTTTAACGATCTTAGATAATTCATTGTTATAGGTATTAATTATATTTACAAAAAAATTACTTACTAAGTAACTGTCTTAACTATATAATTATTTAAAAATCATATGTATAAATACTTTATACTCATTACTGATACTCATTACATAATGAGTCATTAGTCATTACTGACGAACAAAAAATTATAATCTCATGAACATATACGATATTTCATTGTTAATTATTTATCTTCGGAAAATAAATACAACAATAGTATAGTTGTTACTTTACATACTATATAAATAATATTAAATAGATTAACAGGTACTCATCTGTAGGTACTTAGGTATAGATACATAAAATTATACAATACAATGTTTTCAACAAATTTCAGACAAAACACCAAATGAACATAGATGCCTTATGATATCAATGAATTGATATATAAATATTTGAACTATTTTACAGCCTCGAAAAAATACAAATAAACACAAATAATAAATAACCCCAGGTGCAACTCATTTGGTAATGCTCGCATATTTATATATTATATGGTTATGTATATGTTTATGCATATATATGTATGTATGTTTTACACTTTGAACCACTGCTTCACTCGTATACTATTGTGAGTGGGAATCCATTTTGCAGCACATTTGTGCTCGGGAGAGTTAAGGTTCCTTCTTTGAAAAACCGAATATATTAAGGTAGGTAGACGAATATATTTTAGTAAAGAAAAACAATTTTATTTTTCGTTGCGAATAAATTTAATTTTACTAGAGATTCAAACACGATCTGTATGCTTTTGACAAACGAGTGTAATGTACTAATGTGTATTCTTTTTTTTAAAACTATGATATCCTGTGCATAATGTATACATTACCTCTAGAAGTTGAAACACACATTCGTGTGATGCACACGTCACCAGTTATATAGTACATGGAGTAACGATATAAATGTAGGTATATAATAGCATTAATAATACTCTTAAAATGATTTGAAAATGAAAACGGTTCGTAATGTGATTGTTTTGAATTTATACAACACATTTTCCAGGAAAATAATATAAAGAAATAATATGAATTGTTAATTTTAAATTTGGTCGAGCAACCTCATTACATAATATAAAATAATATATTTATTATTATTATTATTTCAGAGAATAGAGAAAACATATATACATTCTACATGTCTGAAATAAATAAATTATAAGAATAAAATATTCTATTAAAGATTAAAGTAAGCACTCTTAAGTATAGTAGCTATTAAATGTCAGAGCTTTAGTTAAATATAAAGCTTTTGATATAAATGTAAGTTCTCTACACTACAAGTTTTTGTCATAATATAATATCATTTAATGAAAGGCGGACATGGATTTACTTTTGAATACTAGAAGTTATAGCAAAATTACAAACGTTTGAGAGAAGATTCATAAAAAATATTGTTAACTACTGAATAGTTGGTAAACTATAAGCCATTCATAGTGTAAATAATTTAGACTGATAGTAAAAAATGACCTGCACTCAGAATGTTTTTTTATGAATCTGAAAATGCATTGTTTATTTATAAAAAAAAAAAAAACAATACACAACACTGGTTTGAGGGCCGATGTGTGCTAAGCTAGTCAAGAGACCAGCACTCAGTCTTTTTATTCGATCCATAGTTTTATTTTATTATTTAGACTTGACACCTAATGATATACTGTTTAAAAATATATCTTAAGCACTTCACAAACAATTTAAAATTCTATTGAGAACGAATGGTGTTTCTATTCGTATTACTTTCAAACAAAAATAACTGTCGATAGTTATTGAATCGACCCTCAGCTACATCATAATAGATAATTCAGACTTTGGTTTGTGTGTCCTGGATGTAAGATAGTCCCGATGTCCTGAAAATCTATACCATGAGGTCGATATATTCTGAAACTAATTTGTTATTATAGATTTCTACAACGCACAATTTGATAATTACCTTTCAGATCTTTGTTTTCATCATATTTATTTTAATTTTTTAGATATTTTATTTTGTCCACCAATCTATCCATAGAAAAATATATATGTAATATTGAAGAAAATGTGAAAAATGTTATTATATGTTATTCAAAATTAGTTAATTTAGAACCAAAATAAAGTGGCATAACTAGTAAAATAAAAATTAAAAATACAATCAATATTTAATTTTAAAATTTTGAAGTATTGATATAACTCATTGATACACACAAAGACATATAGCATTCATAACTTAAAATAAAAATAAAAATATTTAGTCCTTTCATAGAATACATTTTATTTGTGTCCTGGTTTTTATTTTATAAATCTGGTAAAAAAATGCTTGATATTTATGGTATTTTATCAATACTGTCCCAATATTATTTTTTAATTTTAAAAATTGTATGCATTAATAATATAAATATGTAGTATGATATAGTTCAAGATAGAGCTAAGATTTGATTACCACAAATCATATTATCTAAATATTATTATGTAATTATAACCTTAAGATTTTAAATACTCATAAAATGTCTAAAGATATCGAAAAACGTAATAAAATAATTAAAGAAAATTAAAAAATGTCAACAATTATTAAAATAAAACCAAGATTTGTAAAAAAAAAAACAAAATAAAATTATACAAAAAGCATAAATATAATATAATATAATACCAACAAAAAATAGGTACATACTAATAAAATCAATATGTAACTAATAATTAAACAAGTAACTAGTACGTGTGTATTATAAATTTTACGAAAAATATGTTTTTTTTTCATTTACACTAGAGAACACACATAATATTATTAGTAATTCGTTCACTATCCGCCTTAATGACATAGGTAAAAGTTAGTTTTGCAGACGGGAGTGTAGGTATTAGCTCAAGGATGTCATCGTCGGCATCAACTCTTCATACATGTCTACCGACTTACAGATATTCAGAAGGTAAAATGTTTTTTTAATAATACAAATAATTATTTCCATACAAAAGCAAAAAAAAAAAAATTTGAAAATTATAAATCTACATTTTTTCAGACACTTTTTTGGTAGGTTTCTAGACAATGCAACGCTCAAACTTTGGGGAAAAATACATTTCACACTCAAATCCACGTCTTAGTCTTTAACGCTTAGACTATAGTATGTATAATATTGTTTATGTAATATAGTGTTTAACTTTCAACAAAAGAGTATAGGGACAGCGAACGAGTGTGGACGCGGAGGCGATACGATGGCTTAATTCAACCCGTTTGCGATGGACGTGTTTTTCAAATAAACAGTGTTATAACTTATAAGTTATACCGGCTGTATAATAGCTTAGCCACGAACATCGTTATTACATTATACACCATGAGCGTATGTACACGGGGGCGCCGAGCATCACTATAGCTGCCAAGTTTTCGGTCCATTTAAAGTTTGCCGATACGTGGTCCGGTAAAGTTTAAGTGTATTTGAATCTCTTTGACACACCCTTACTTCCATCAACCCTACCGTTCGACGATCCACCAGTGTTCGTTCAACTCACCCAACGTGTTAGCGGTAGATATTTTTCCCAGAGGAATTTTTATCCACGTTAAACGGATCAAATGCCTTACTGTTTCTCTGTCGTTTTACCTTATTACGTACAGCTTTATTCATCCAACTGACATCCACGAAAATCATCTTAGTTTAAATAGTATGCCTGTTTGAAAAATCGGATTTTTATCGTAGAAAAAATTTGAGTTTAATGGTTTATAATATAATATGATCAGTATCTTAAAGGTGCAATGTCTTTTATTTTATTTCAAGCCAATTTTTCATTTTATTTCCAATTATACACATGCCTAATATAATATTTCTCATAAAAGTTGAGTCCCAGATAAAAAAAAAACAATTTTCAACAGGTTATTCCGGGGTCTTAGACGAAAATTACATATTGATTTAATGATATGATGTCATTGTTATCTAAATAGGTCGTAATCAGATGAATGGTTTATCATTTAAGTACTGTTTATGATACACCCTACATAAGTTACACTTTAACATAGTAGTACATAATAATATATTTTTGATTTTGCCTGGAAAAAATATATTATATTTCATTGAAATTTTAGTGTGTCGTAACACCCTTAAAGACGAAATGATCAAAACCAGTGATCTTGAAGTTAATGTTGTACAGTCCTAGACGGAATAAAAAATTATATATCAAAGATTTTTTTACATTTATTGAATATAATGAATTATGTAATATTATGGAAATATAAGCAAGTGCCTTTAGTCTATATTGAAATTCGAAATTACATCATTATTTAACATAATAATTTCAAACATCGTCGATACTTCAATGAAAAACATTATTGAATTCTCTAAAAAAAAATAATAGCCATTAAAGATCTACAATAGTATCACGAAAGTCCAACGTCTTTGTTTACTTCAACAGATGTTATAGTAATAATTGTACGAAAAAATATGTGTAACGCCCGTCGACTATTTTTTTTGTAAATCTCTAGCAGCTCCTAACAAAATGTGAGCACGGTACATCGTCAAAAATGAAATATGTTATTGTAATAATGAAATAAAAATAAAAAATCCTATGTCAGTAAATGATGAAAAAAAAATAATTTTTACTGTTTTTATCTTAAATAAAAAACTTTTCATACATGTATTGTAGGTAATACAGAAAACTGCGTCATACGCGTATGATATGTTTATAGAATATGTCGACGTTGTTCCAATTTTTTTTTTTACCAATTATTTACTATCCATAATAAAATACAAATTACCATTATAATATCTTCTGGCATTTTTGCTTTTACCGTACAACAATACAAAAATGTACGTTCGTGTATTCATTATTTTATAAATGAATGTTAAAAAGTGGACAAGCAAGTAACGTTGTAAAGTAAGTGTCGAGTGCCAAATAGACAGAAAAATGGAATTTTCTATAAAAAAAATTATAATTTAATAAATAAATAAAAAGTTCAAATATCACTAAAAAAAATTTTTTCAATTAAAACATAATACCAATAAAAATTAAAAAGTGATTTCTATTTATTATAATAAGCCAAAAATAGTATTATACATTGTTATGTATTTATATTTAATGCAAAACGCAAATTTATTGGTAGAAAACCGGTTTCTTGTTAATATTTCGAACTGATTTGGACAAGTTGGACATTTCAAAATTTCAAAAAATGTTTGTATTATCATTTCTTACACATGATATGA
>PVMI01027574.1:0-15364 GCA_008528875.1 Aulacorthum solani
TTTTTTTTGTTTTCATAGTTTATTTCAAGACAATACAAGTTCACAAAAAAATATTGAAAGCATAAATGAATTACAAGATTGTAAGCGTTTTACAAGTAAACAAGTAAATCTTCTCAACAAGTACATACAAAATGTTTTTATGATAATTTAATTGATTGACGTATGACCAACACTTCAAGGTAATATTACACTATTATAATTATTTCAATCAAACATTGTTTTAATTGTAATTGTTATTGTCTGTTTCACAAATTGGTATATTTTATCATTGTTTCAACAGTAGTATAAATTTTAACATTTCTATTACAAATTTGTAATAATTTTTTTGTCTTGTATTCATTTTTATATAATTAAAGTATGCTGAAAATTGTTTTGTTTTTGTATTCCTAGCTTACTTTAAGACACTAATGATTCAGAAAATAATATTGAAAGTATAAATGAATTACAAGATTGGATGGGCTTTAAAAATAAATCTCTTCAGAAAGTCAGAACATACATACTCAAATCTCTTATGATTTAACTAAAGAACATTCAACAAACATTTTAAGGTAACGTTAAACTATATATAATAATTTATTTTAATCCAACACGGCTTAAATTTTTATCCTTTCTAGTAAAAATGTTTATATTTTGTTATCATTTTAACAGCAGTACACATTTCAATATTTCTATTACAAAAATCAATTTTTGGCTTGTATTAATTTTTATATAATTTAAGTAAAATTTAAAAATTGTTTTGTTTTTGTATTCCTAGTTTACTTCAAAATACTGAAAATTCAAAAAATGATGTTAAAAGTATAAATGAATTACAAAATTTGATGTGCTTTAAAAGTCTATCTTCTCAGAAAACTAAAATTGTAGGATACTGTTATTTTTATTTTTTATTATTTGAGACAAAATTGCAATTTATAATAATAAGTTTCAAGTAGTTCTCATGTTATAACTGCTAAATAACTATATTGTAATTTTATGGTTTGAATTGAGAGTTAAACCTTATTTTTTTTCTTCTAGCGCTGGAGTTGTTTTATTGTCTGTGGTAAAGTGAAATTATATAAATAAAGTTTAAAATTGTTTTTATCTTAATTATTCTGTTGGCTTTTTGTCTAACATAATCATATATTAAAATATATTAGATGTGTTAGCAATAAAATGTATGTTGATTCCTTGGTAGATTCTTTATATACATTTTTAGTTCAAATAATTTACTAGTAACTGAGTGAATAATTTTAAATAAACAAATATTTTAAAGGATTAATTATTTTTGGTTACATTTTTTTAAAATTAATAATATCGTCTGAAAATTAATTTATAAGTTTATAACTAACATAATTGAAAAATAACTTACTTCAATGACTGGCTCAATTAATAATTGGTAGTAATATAATAAAATAAACTTACATTAAAAATTTTAACAATATTCTAATATAATTTTAAATCTGAATTTATTAATCAAAACCATTTTTATACTGTCAGTGTTATATACATTAAATAATTAATTGGAGCCACTCCTGATTCTAAATATTTTTTTACTAAAGATTACCTCTTTAGTTTATTTGTTTAATCGTTTGGGTAAAATTATATTCATGTGTTTCCATTATGCATGTTGTGTGCCTATTCACATACTCTCTATTATGAATATATATGTAGATACATTGAAATATGCCTAAGCAGTATAAATTCTCACTTTATTCATAACTAATTGAGTGAGGACCTTCCCACATACTCGGAGTAGTTTTTAAAATAATATAATAGTTACAAATTATGTACCAATCTATCTTATGAAATTAAAATATTAAATAGGTACAATTAAAGATCAAAATGTACTACATTTTCCCTTTCAATTTAATTGTATTAGTAAATAATACAATCTATATATTAATAAATATTATACTAGATTACAGATTTCGATGTTTATTGATGAGTATTAATTCAAATGTGTCGAAATCTAATCTACACGTTTATGTGAATAATATGTTATATATATCATTATTAGGTATACATTGTTTCATGTTAAAAGGTTGGTATCAATGAAAAATCATTATTCTGAAAAGGATTCAGCTAACAATAATAAAAATGATAGTAAGAATGAAAAAGTTCTAATTGAATATATATACATTTTTTTTAATATGAAAAGGTTCTAATATTGTAATTGTACATTATTTCAAGAAAATTGAATTTCAGCACAGAGGAAGTCCACATTCTCATATGTTATTGCGGTTGGCAGATGCCCCGAAGGACATTGTTGAAAAAGATGAGTTAAATGCTAAACAACTAATCGATGAAATAATATCGGTATCAGCCGATGAAGCTTCCAGTAGTATACAACACCAGACGCACAAACACACATTCACTTGCTATATAACATAGTTGGTAATAGAAAATAATGTAGATTTGAACATCCTTTCATGCCGTCCCGATCATTTATCATACTCACGCCTATGCAAAAAGAAGAACTTCATTTTAACGAGTATTCTAGACATTACAGAAGTATCAGGGTCAATCTTTAAAACAATGATTGTCTTTAAATGGATACTTTTTATCAGCAAAACAATATTCTATCAGATGATCATTATCATATTGTACTTTGAACACGAATAAAAAGACCAAGACTATTTTTAACTGTAAGAAAAATATTTAATAATCTTTTCAAGATTTTATTACGACATTTATAACGGTTATAAAGTTCATCACCTATGAATACTCTTGTACGAAATATATGTCTAAATATGTAAATAAAAGTAATAGAGGTATCAGTTATCTCCAACGACAAATCATTCAAACTATGGATGAACATCCAGAGTTGGATATTGTTGAAATAACCAGGAAACTTGGTATCAATATGCTCAACAGTGTAGAAATGACAAGTCCAGAAGCTGCATTGGAGGGAACCAATGTCGAACATTTTTGCAGTTTTAGTAGTTATTCCGACAATATGGCCATCTGAACGACAAAAGATACGAAAAACGAATTAAGAATTAGAAAAAGCATGCATTGCAGGTGATGATTCCACTGATATTTGGAAAAAAAATTGATTTGACAAATATGAAAAAAGGCATAACGATTTAGAGGACATAACGTATTAGCTCAATTTGTTGCGAATTATACATGTCGCTCTAATAAAACTTATAAGAAAAGAAAATTACCCCGTATTATTCGTTATACTAGATATATGACATCCACGTGGTGCATCTCGAGTAATGCTAACAATATATCGAAAAGTCTACGAGCAATAAGCCTCTAATTTAATATGTCGTCAGCTGTGATGAACCCGGACTAGAATAACCAACCTGTCGGTCACATTACTAATTTTTTTCTCGCAGTAAAGTAGTTTCATTTCATACGCGCGTACTTGCAATACGCATCTTCTTTTGTCCATCAAAGAATATTAATACACATCTTTTCACCCAGTCAAAAATTTTGAAAATACACTTGGTCCTTCGTAAATTGTTTCTACATAAATTTAATAAAAAAGTTGAGCTTAAATTTACAACACATTTTTATGAGCGTTTGAAGTTTTTTAACTTTAACATTTATTCAACCTACCTATTATTTTCATTGCTACCGTAAATGGTAAAAGCATTACAACATATACTAAGATATATTTAGCATTAAATGCTAGATACATTGTCTCTGCTGTAGTCGTTTTTCGTATGCAATGATTAATTATTAAATTCAAATTTAACACATCCATTACGTAGTGACCAACTCAATGATTTTGACTTGACATTTCTCAACATTTTGTAGCTGTCTTACAACCAAATAATGTACATAATATATGTACCTAAACATTATTATTCGTGATTTCTGACATAACTCAAGTATCGTAAAAATCATTTTAAGTGACGTCAACATCTTGACATCATGCGTGTATTCCCGCACTCTTGATGTTCGCGACTTAAGTCAAATCCCGTAAAATCTGTTATAAGTTGGCCGGGTGCCAGAGTCATGTCACTCCAGTACCCCGATACCCTTCAAAACGATTTTTTTGACTTGACATTCTCACAACATTCTGTAATCATTTTGTTACCAAATGTATATCTCAAAATTCATGTTTTCTAATATAATCACTCAATAATATTGCAAAAATAATCTTGAGTAACCCGAACACTGTGACATCCACACGCTTATACTCTTTAAATAACTTTTTTGATTTTAAGATTTTAAGTCTTGAATATTGTGTAATGTTGTATGTATGAAATTTATTATGTAGGTATATTTTTATTTATAATTTTATAAATTATAATTAATTTTACCAAAACCAACATTGTTTGTTTTTTGGTCATAATAATAAACATCGATTTAAGAAGTTCGTATTATTGTAGGCAATGTGTCAATATAACGACTGTTAAATAAGATGTGTGTATATGAAGTGAATGCGGGAGATTTTGCGGGGCCTGGAAAAATAAAGTTTTAGGGGCTTTAACTGCCAAGTCTGCCCCTTCTCCTAGACAGTGAGTACTTTATATTAGAAAACTTTACACCACCGCCTACGGCGAGCTACCTATTTGTATTTTTTTCTGGGAAATCTCTCTTTCTTGGTTGATTACTTTATGTAAATCAATTTTCTTAGTTTGTTTATAACCACAGAACATTGAAAATTAAAACGAATAATAATAATGAAATATTATAACTTTTTCGGCACAGGTAAATATTTAAGATTTTAAAAATAATGAGAATAATATATCTAGCAATCGTACAGTCTAGGTATATTAACTTGTGACTTAATTGTGTGGGGATCTTCATACACAAATACCCTGGAGCCACTAAATGCAGTGTAGAGAATTCTAGTAAGAATTATGATAAAAATTATTACAATTACAATTATGGTATGGATGACTTACTTAAAATTCTTAAAGTTTCCTCTCTATACCAGTTATATGAAAAATTTCGATGGTAGAAATACTTAAAGATAAATCAAAATTTTAAATACCTAAATAAGAAAAAAACCAGAAGTACCACTGAAGATAACTTAATTCCAAATAAACCTTATACTGCACTAGCTGATGGAATTTTTTTATTTTGATAAGAGGATACAATTGTTCAATAAATTTCTATTTAATATTAAAATTATTGAGAAAAACTTAACATTCAAAATTGGAATATAACAAATGCAATAACAGTTATTTCGCTGACAGTCCCAAATTATGTTATTAGCTATTTTTTTGTAAAATTCTATAGTTCATTATAATATAATAAAGGTTTATAGCTTACTTAAACATTTTTACTTTTGTAGTCCGATCTTAAAATAAAATTTCAAGAACATTCTAAATCAAGATTCTTGAAATTCTTTAGTTTTCAGTATTATTAAACTATCACAGAAACATACCAAAATTATTTTTATATCTTCTCTTAGCGAAATAAAACAGTTAAAATAAATGTTTATGTAATTACATTTAAAATAGTTTGATTTTTTGATTATTTACAACATGCAAATAATAATTATTAAAATGGATTAAAATTAAAATAATAATGATAATTTATATTACATGTTGATAGATTACAATTAAAATAATTCCTCTTTCAAATTTTGACAACATTTTTTTAACATCTCACAATAATAAAATAATTATACTTGTCTTAATAACTCTTAATCAATTATATTACATTGTAAATTAAAAAAATTATTTATTTTATTATGCTTTAAGTTATTTTAACAACTATACCTATAAAAAAAATCTATTTCTAACTACCTGAATGATTTTTCTATGTTTGGCAAACATTTCTTGACACACCTTTGTAGTAAATTTTTTTTTGTGGTTTTCCTTCTTCAATTACTAAAATAATTTGTTGATCTTCTGGCGAAATAAGATAAAATTAGAACTATATACTAACATTTTAGAGATACGCACTAGGCGTTTATCGTCTACCAATTGTATTATAGTTATTAGATAGTAATTGTTTATTATTTACCAGTTTACCGTCTATAACTTCATTATCTGATAATATCCACTATGTACTGATAAATGATTATGTGTCACAATTTATCAGAATAATATGTATGTATTATTTAAATTATTAAGCATTCAATAAATGTATAAAATTACTGTATCCAATATTATATGAATATGTGTCGTGTGTGTATAATGTAATATTTGTGGTATATTTGTCGTAAAAACAATCGTTTCAGTAACTCGAATACAGATTGTTTGGAAAATATTGCCTGTCAAGGACGGATTTGAAATTCGTTGTTATGTGTGTAGGCGAACGAGAAAAATTACAATGTTCCTAGTAATATATTAAAGAGAAAAGAAAATGTACAGTATCAATTTGAATATTATCATAATTCAAAAATTACTATATATTGAATATTGACTTTTCTAATAAATATAATAATACTATAATAGGCATGGATATATTATACCATATACCTATAGTCTAGACATGGGTATATTAATAAGATTGTGTGTTAAGTAATTATTTCAACGTAATTGAAAGTGTGGGGTTGTAAAAGAACGATTTTCACAGTTGTTTAAAGTGTTTATATGATATTATTTTTCTATAGTCATATTTTTTAGTGGATTGAGTTTCCGAAACGTCAATAAATAATATTTAGTATAAAGTATTCCATTTTAACAACTTAACTCAATTTACCTTAATATATTATGTTCATGACATATTAATATCATAACATATTAGCATATTATATATTTAAATGCATTTTTGAAGTTCAGATAAGAATAGTGATATTATAATTTATTTAGTTACTCTATAGGGAATTATAAAGCACAACGCACTATTCCTTTTTATAGCTCCTTCTCTTTGTACCTTACACATTTTATAAATAATTTAAAGCCATTGCACATATTTTACTTATCAAAGTTTCGCTGTTACCGGATTAGAAGTTCAAAATAGTACACACATATATACACACACACATACACACTGGCACACATAAAAAAGTAATCGAGGCGATTATTGCGATTTTCTAGGGTATTCGAATTTACGGAGTGTTCCTATAATTTTATATAATAATAATTATACTATGTACACTGTACACAATACACATAATAAACTATTATATTTTATGAGTGCGTTAATAAGAAAAACCACCGTCGGATAGGCCGCGTAATAATCGTTTTTGGCTAGAACCCGAGAGCGAGACCGACGATGAACAGGGGAAAAAAATTCTGTCTGCCCGATAGATGATGATCGGCATGCCGCAGCGTCCGCGAGAGACGGCGATTGAACCTTTTTGTTTTTTCCGTCGTCGACCTACCACCAACGTACTTTCATAGTGCCATTGAGTACACTACAAGTACAACAACTGTATGGCAATTATTTATACTGAGTGGTATTAAGGCATAATTGCAGCGTATTATTATCACAATCACAATCATAATCGAAATTGCATATGCACTGCAGCGGCGTCATTTACATTTTTTTGTTTGATATAGGTAGGTACGCATATTTTCATGCAGGCCGCTCAAAACGCCGTCTACAGAATTCATCCATTTTTGGGTGAACCGATTTGAATAGTGGGCCAAATCACAGTAATATTGGATTTTAAATGCGCAAATGAATACATTGCCCGGTCCAAAATATGACGACACAACAGTTGTGATGGGCAGATCATAATATAGTTTCGATGTGTCACGCGCGCTACATAATATACGAATTGCACCGAACGCGATATATGTATATTGTATAGAATGGAGTTCTATTAATTGGAACAAGTTAAACGCGCGCCGTGGCTCTTGACCCATATATACAATCGGGCGCACACAAACATAAGGCGGCGGCGGCGGTGGCGGCCACGGCTCATCTCTCTAGGGCGCGCGCAGACTCCCTAGCGCAGCCGTCGCAGCGTCCGGCGTAGGCGCACAACGACGACGGCGGCAGCGCTCGGCCGCTTTACGTACAGCTTTAGTGTGTGTGGTGCGCGCGTGTGTGTATAACGTTGGTGCCATTGCCGCCGTCTCCGTCGCTCGTTTATATAAATAGAGGCGTCCCGACGTCCGTCGTCGTCGTTGCCGATCGCTTGCTGCTTGGCTATCTGGCGCGCGCGAACGTCTTCCGTAACGCACGGCGGCGGCCCGGTCGTTTTATTATTAACGCGCGGCGTTCGACTCGCGTATAATATTATTCGCGTTACCGTCACGTCGGCATCACAACAATATATTATAATAATACAGACGCGTAACGCGTCGTTACCCGTACGTAATTATAATTTTAGTACATAAATAATAATAATAATAATATACCTACGTAGTCTAGCGCGCCGCCGCATTACGAAGGTGTATACGAATAATACCGTTACGGACGTCGTCGCGCCGANNCGCCGATAACGTTCGCCGGGGACTTACGCCGACCGGTGTAATTGGAGTATATCATCGTCTGCGCTTTCCCGTCAACACACCCGACCCGTCGTGTAGCCACTCAACACCCACGCGGAACTCACACGCGCGTTGTCCGACGTTCTCGAGCCGTGATAGTGGTCCGTCGCCGGCCGACGGTGGTGTACATCGCGTTATTATTGAGTGTACGGCCAGAATCGAGTCCACGAGACGAGGAATACTCCAAGGGTTGCCGTCGAGGTGGAATACTTCAAGCATACTTGAGGACGGCGATCGTAACAAGCAGCGATCGCGTCGTCGTCGGTAACGATATATGGAGACGATCCGACGTCACTCGACGACCGTGCGCCGAGACGGTGATGGTGACGGTGCAGTGATCGCGAAGACGTCGACGACCACGACCACCACCAACACCATCACCACGTCTGCGGTGGCGGTGACTGCGCGGTGCTGGTGACGGTGACAACGTGCCCCATCGTACGGCGACGACGACTGCTGTAAAGGTTCGTCCGGTGCAGTCTCGCGCGGCGGTCATAAAGGCGTTAAATGTCATCGGTTCCGGCGGAGCGGGTTTCGGAATTATGTTGCCGCTGGTGGTCGTCGTTGGACAACGTAGTAGTGGTCCGGCGCTGTGTAAGTAAAACGCAACGGAATTATATATTATTATTATTATTATAATATCGTAGGTATGCGTTGTGTATAAATAAATCAATGCCAAAAATGTTTGCCAAAAAGAAAAAATAAAGAGAACGAGAGCCGAAACATTGTTCGGCGCCGGGGCCCGGCCAATATGTCCCTACTCGCGCATATACCATATAATATATAATAATATTATATTGTATAAAAGCATTATGCCATTACATATTATACAGCGTGGGTCAGAAATAAGTTGCTATAAGTCCTATAACTCCTGAACGTGTAAGTAGGTGCACACACTATACGATGTGCAGTGTTCGCCGAGCAAGATATTATCATTATATAACTATTGTCGGTTTGATGGATGGATGAATAATTAGGCACCGCCGCAAGTCTGTTGTAACGGAAACAATTAACTAACAAATCAATTCAAATATAACATTGTTTACATCGTAAATGTCTAGATCAGCTATATGCCTTGGAATAGTAATGGGTTGAACAGATCGACCCATTGTCGGTTCGAAGTGGGAAAAAAATAATAAGGTCTCTCTGTGCCTCGTACTGTATAATATACTTCATGTGTGTGTGTGAGTATTAGTGTGTATGTATGTGTGACGTGTGTATGAGATGAGGGTCATTCGTCATCGCGAGCGAGTATGCGACACCAAAATGATTGCTTTCTCGGAAACCGCACTCGTTTCTTTGCCCGAACTTTTCCGCCACCGCAGCTTACTGCCTGGTGCTTATACGTATCGATGTCTAAATTTAGTATGGATAGTAGCTTGTTGGTTAGGTGGCACTTTGAGCAATTATTTATTAGGACACAAATTACAAACATGGACTAATAATGGAACGATACTATGTAATAATGTGTCGTTGGTGCATTTAATATTATAATATTATTATCACAGTGCAATATCGTCGTTTTCAAGCGTACATCAAAACACGTGGTCGATAAGAATATTATAAACGATCCGGTTAGAATAAACGTAATTCCAATTCTGAATTTCCATTTTTAGACGTGGATTAGTCGAGTTCAAGGTCAATCTCTGCACACTACAGACGCGACAATAGTTTTAAAAATCTCGAGCATTTTTTGTGTGCATCGTCAGTCCACTTTCGAGTAATAGATTTCGATGATTCATTATTGTTAAATTTTCCTGAATGTTCTTTCTTTCGATTTGAAACGACTAAAATTTGTCCTGGAATTAGTGAGTCATTCGATATTTAAAATTGCTAAATTGTTTAAATTACCGAATCACTTGTAACAAATTGGTTGCTGGCCAATTTTTAACACGTCGCATTGAGGAAAACGACCGTTCACATGTAGCTGAACTTATAGGAATAATTGTTATTGCAATTTGTAATAACTTTATAAGTTAGGGCCGTTAGGGAACACGTGCTTTTGAACTATTTGTCAAATGTGTTGTCAAGATCAAAATGACTATATGAATAAATTAGCCACGACTATTATTTCTGCTTTTCATTGATATTAATCTTTATATTTTGAAGATTTGTTTAAACAATTTGTTAAAATGTAATGGGTCAGTTAATTTTTTATTTTCACCCTTGTTAAAAATTGTTTTACTTCTTAAAATCATTAAAGTAATGTCATAATTAAATTTAACAAGCTATGCAATTATATAAAGGTATTCGTCAAACCTATCCATAGAGTTGGATTTTTAGTACTTAATTTTTTTAATGTTTAAGATTGTTAAAAATAATACTATAAAAATGACCACGTCATGGCATAATCATGGCAGGGATCGGGAAGTAAATACTATTGGGCTTTTAAAAAAAAAATATTCTCAAACACTAGTTATTATATCATTGTTTTTGATAAAATGTATGCACGTACTTACTATCAAATGAACAAAATCAAAACTAACAGCACCTTTTATTATGCTACTAAACAAGCAATGCTTGTATGGAACATAGAAGGTGCTTTTTGATTACTTGATTAATCGTACGAACGGTAGTGCGGTGTAGCAGAGTAAGATTTTACTACTATAAACTATGAGCAGGGTAAGCTAATATATATAAAGATAATCGAATTTGTTCGTAAAGACAGCTTACATCACTGTGAGATATTGTTACGCTGCTCATAATACTGTTGTTACACGCAGTTTTTGTCTAGTAGTAAAAGGTCTATGAGCAGCACTGTCAATCATTTTCCCAATATAATACTCGGGTGTAATGATTGATTGATAAGGTAACTATCTTGTTTACAACATTTCCGGTACTTAAGTAATCAATAATCATTATGGCACATTTGAAAGAGGGCCTTTTTATTGAAAAAATATATTTAATATATTTAATTGAAAATTCTTGTTTGTAGTAAATTGTAAGTCGGTTTTAAATAGATAGATTAGATTGATATTCCTTCGAATTATCGAAAACTCATCTTATTGACGTTCAAGTTATCGAGGTTCCACTGGTGTACAGTTATAGCAGTAGATAAACGATTTTCTGACCTGCGATCATAGTATCGCTGAATCGCTTATCCATATTACTGAGTGTGGCTTTCATATAAAATCAAAAATATTTTCGTTTTGCAGACTAAAGCGATAACACGAAAACATCAATTTTTAAAAAATATTATGGCCTGCCATAATATCTGGAAAAGAAGTTTATTTGCTCTTATAAAAGTCCTTAAGACAAATTGTAGACCCTCCACAGCATAGCCCTAATTATACCACTGAAAACTTTTGTATGATTAAATTAAAATGTTTGTAAATTGTAACATTTAGGTAATGGGACATATAGAGTGAAGGGACAGGCGGGCAGTAAGTAACATTTTGTCTTTTGGCCGATTTAATTAAAACTAGGTAGCAGGTACACACTTATTTGAAAGCATAAAAGCAATTATGTATCTATATTGTTTTACAAGATGCATATTTTGGGCAGTGGGTATTATATAGTCGATTATCTGTTGCTTGATAGGTAGTTGTTACTAAACCTAAACTAACCAAACCAAATCAGTAGTCAGTTTTAAAATAATTTCACGTCATTGTTGTGTATTTTTTCACATACAAATACTATAAAAATGTTTAACTTGATATATTATCATAATATCTATATTTAAATTGAAAACATTATTATTTGTCATTAATTACCTAGAAGCTAGGAATTTCTTTTATGTGTGTTCAGCTGGTATTATTATATATATTTATATCAACGATATCGCAGTGTTGCATAATTTGTATAGAGCTTGTACATTTTCATAATTTAAATATTTATGAATTTCAATTGAGTACGAAAAAAAATGTGTAGCTACGCATAATATTATTGTACAAAATAAAGATAAGAATGTAAATAAAGCAACAAGATTATCGTCTGTCAGTTTTGAACTATCGTTCGTTGGACGTTGGTTTATTAACGGTAAGGCAAAATATTCGCAATTAGTAGTCTTGTATGAATTGAAAGTAATGCTAATTTATTTAGATGTAGATACGATGTAGACAAATTAGTATTTTCTACAACACCTAACAATACATATAGTACCCATGTAAATACACGTTGTAATTAATTTCTAATTCATCGTCTTGTTTATAAGTTATAATTGTATAATCTTCCTGGTAGGTATAACTACTGCACAGTACCTATACACCAAATAATTATATTAAACAAAATTCCTACACTTAACTGTGTGCTGTGAACCTATATAGTAAAATCATGTATATCAGTAAAAAATATTAAAATATATATTTACTACTTAGTATTTATTAAACACAAGTTACTAAAAAAAATATACTTAAATACAAGTTACAAGTTACTTTGAAAAAACATAAATCTGAACACATAGTGCTTATGATATGTAGGTACTCGGTTGGTACTTGTAATTATCCAAGTAGCCATGCTCTGCCTGTAGCCATGTGCACGATGTATTCTCATACAATTTTTGTCTGGGGCACAAATTTAGTTAATATGTATTACGATGTATAAATAATATTATATTAAATCGTGGTCTGATACGAAATTGCACCGGATAAAATCTAATGAAAAACAATAAGAGCTGCAGCTATTATATTCATAAATGAAATAAACAAAAAATACTAATAAACCCTTCCCAGTAGCACGCTACTCGATCGTTTTTCTCTGTAAGGAAAATCTATGAATAATAAATACTCGTATGTTTTTTGTTAATAGTTAATAAGTAATCACGATAACGAAAATCTTACAAAATTTGGAAGACCTCAGAGAACAGAAAAAAATTGTATCCATATCAATAACAATATTTTTATACACCATATGGAATGTCACTAATGTACCTACATAAATACATAGTATATCTATAATTTATTTATAATTTTAGTAATTACTATATCTACATTCTACAAGAATATTCTGAAAACTGATAAGTAAAAAAAAACCTCCTCGGTCACATGCTGTGTCTGAATATGCATATGAATTTTTGTTCTGTGTATGGTCTTAACTATGCTATAATTTATATTGACTCTATTTGATGAAATGCATTTAAGTGATTGCCTATTGTAGTATTTCAATATTTCATTCCATCAGATTTCAACGTTAATACAATAACTAAACAGTAAATTAGTTACAATGATTAGATACCTACCTATATTGGCTACTAGTTACTACCATTGATTATAAATATAATTAATAAATGTTATTACTTGTATTGATTTTGAATATTTTTTAACAATAAAATGAATTTCGTTTTAGTTTATGGTTATGAAATGGAATTTTTATATAATTATACTTATAAAGTGTGTTTTAATTATAATAAATGCTTGTATTTTTTTGTTGCTGTATGAGTACCTATCAATTATTCAACCACTGAAACGTAAAATATTATGTATTTTTTTATGATAAAAACATACAAAAAAATAAAATTAAAATAATATTTTTGTGTAAATAGAGTTGTTAAGAAATTAAAAGATACGAATACATCAACACATAAAAGTTAACGATGTATATTTAATAATTAACACTATATTATAATATTATCACACAATATAAATGCAAGTGCATTAGATTAACCCGTGTGTTTTTTTATGTCTTTATTCTAATTATTATTTACATTTAGTAAGTTATTAAATTTTAAATGTACCTATTAACAATAGTAAAATGTAAAATAAAGGTAATTCTTAAAATGCTGAATATTCTATAGGAACCTACATATAGCAATTATTTTGGTAATAAATTTAATACCTAATAAGTAGGTAATAAGTAATAAATAATAACCAAAGTATTAAATAATACTATAAGCGTAATACATAATATAATGTACAAGAGTACCTCCATTATATGTATTAAACATTTATACTTCGACAGTGCCTAGTTATCTGAAGACGATTTAATCAATATAAGTAGTCACCGACGTGTCGTAGAGACTTAATTTCCTCACTAATCACTATCGTACACAACACTAAATGATTTAAGTTCGTTAGATGGCGCTGTACTTAATATTATGGTCTTGTTCGTTATTTTCTTGAATACGGTTCCATGGTTTGGCGACCGTATTTATTCAAAGACCAGTTACGACTCAAAAGCGTTTAAAATAAATGTTTTAACTTTATCGCCTTCAAAATGAATATTTACCACGAACGGATGAAACTCATGATTAGTATTGATTACTCAAACGTATAAGACAAGTTTTAAATATCCCTACACTTGGCTCTGGCCGTGATAGAGCAGACTTCGATTTTTTATATTTAATAAGTTCTAAATGGTTCTGTGGACGTTCCTGAACTCATTGCCGCTATTCCTTCTCATTCTTCCAGAAACCAATACCAATTTTATGTTCTAACTCACAAGACCTCTTATGGGCACAATCATACTCTACGCCGCATGCTCAGAGCTACACATAACAATTAATCCTTATATGCCACTATTCTACTGTTACTTAAATACTAGTTAACTATATTATAGGTATGTATATTTTTGAATTATTATTGCTATTTTAGATTATTTATGTGTTCTAGCATTTGTACCTATATAATTACATACCTACACCTCATTACTATATTTGTTATACTTATTATATTTCTATATCAAATTGTCGTTTTGGCGTTTAATAAATAATAGTAATAATAATAATTAATATTAAATACAATTGAGATCTATATTTTTTCTTAGCAAACTAAAATTGCCATTAAAAAAAGTATACCTAGTATTTTTTAGCAATCGTTTTTAAGTAGGAGTATTACATGTTTAATATTACACAGATAGTAACATGCCTTATACTGAAATCTTTACACATATATTGTTCACGCAACATGTAGGTATTCATTATTGAAAATGTGTTATTAATTTACAATCTGTACTTAATATAATAATGAACATATTTATATATAAGATACAAGTTTATATTGTCATTTTGTCGACAACATTTTGTTTTTAAGACCACTGCCCTAAAGTAAGTAGGTATAGATACCTACTCAATTTGTAAACTTCCTATAAACTGTATG
>PVMI01027603.1:1909-12809 GCA_008528875.1 Aulacorthum solani
AAATTACCATGTATACTAATACATTTGAATGACTAATTATTAAAGCAGGTATTTTAACATCCAACAAAAACGCCGAGCGCGTTGGGCAATACCTTCTGAAAGCCCAACATGAAGTACAGTCCTGATTTGTCTCGGCACTCTGACAGCTGATCACCGATAAATGTCCTCCGACGTTCGCTCTTGGCTTTCATAATATAGTTGGGTATAATCCTGAAAATAATAATATTAATTAAGCATAATGTAAATAGATACCTATGTTTAACAATGTCAACACAAGCGTTCGCATAAAGACTTACTTCGGCGTCTCGTCGTCCGTGTGACCGACTTTGGCTGTGTATGCACCATTGTCTAATATGTAACTTATGGTGGTCATCGCGTACGAAATCGAATCGGAACCTAAACTAAAAAACTGTTAACAACACTGCCTAATTATTGCTATACGCGTAAGCTCAACGTCGCCGTACCGATATCAGCCGCGGCAAATAATCACATTCCGGTGACAGTCACGTTATCACTGTTTTTACCTTTTCAGCGTAACACGCGGGAAGTGAGTGATACCGACAAGTATTGTTGTCATCGTGGGTTCTCAAAATGCACGTCAGCGCACAATTGGTTCTCAAACGGTGGAGAATTAAAGAACAAAAAATCGACGAAACCGCGCTTAAACTTGAAGGTATACAAATGTGTAATATAAAATATTACATTAATGTAATAATAATTACTTTGAAAATGAACGTTACCGTAAGAAAGCAAGATATATTATAAAAATATAAATATTTCTTGTATATTATACAAGACCAACCGAAAGGTCTACGGAGTGCGCGCGATAGTAATTTAATACTATAATAAGGCACAGGGTGGAAACGACAATAATCAATACCGTACAACTTGCGGGGCGGTCGTTCATGTGTGTGTGTGTATCAATGCGTGTGCGTGTGCGCGTCCGAACAGAATCGGCAGTTTTCCCAATGGCCACCATGAGATGATAATATTATGTATGTGTTATTATAATATACTAATCCCTCTAAGGCATCGAAACCGACAGCGACCGTTGTGTAACACACACGCATGCATATTGTACCCAAAAACAATGGCTGATTCCGAGTTCGAAGAATTCAGGCAAATATTCGAATCGCTACCTCAACACCTGAGGGCGTCCGCGCAGACATATACGTAAGTTAGAACGGCACTTTTTTTTTTTTTTTAATACACAAATAGCTATATAATATTTAATATATTCTATATTTAAGGCAGGTGGTACATACCTCCCTGAGCTAATCTCTCGGCTATTTTATGTTACAGAATATTGTTATTTGTTATTATAATGTAGTAAACTCGCGGAGTCCAGTTGAGCACTTCCGGTCGTGGATGGGGATGAAAGTTGGGTGGGGAGGTTATGTATGGGTTCGCTAAGCCCACCAGCCTGTCTGAATACATATTATATAAATAAATACCTTCTGTAGACAATTCCTCAATGTTTGGATAGTTTAATGGTTTGTTATCGTGATACTGCTGCAGGTACACCAAGTACTACGGTGGTAGTTATATTAAAATGTTCTACAAATATAAATATAATACGTAATGTGGCAAAACTATTTCAATTTTTAGGACCGATATAGTAAATTTTTTGAGAGATAGATCAGGGACGCCATTAGTTGGGTGAAAGGGTGTACTTTGGAGGAGGTATACCTATATAATATGATATGATTACGGAGGTAATATAAATTTATTGTAGGTATATAATAATTACCTATATATAGATATTATAAGTATCAAACTTGCATAACTTAAAACTTTAAAAAAAATTTTTAATTCACTAAAATATAAAGTATATAACTCTCATTCAATTCCATACAAGTGCATATAGGTACATACATAAAATACATTCACTATAATGTATTATTATTATTATTTCTATTATGTATTTACTATAATTAAGAAAAATTGGTCTGAAGATAAAAACAATTTTGCTTGCTTACATTCTGGCACTCCTATTAAAATAAACAAATGGCGCAACTGATACAGTGATGCAGACTATTTAATAAGTTATATTCATCTAAGTGAATAGTATGGGGTTATCTAAAGATAAAGTTAACGCGTGGTGTTATCGCATAGTTATCAGTTCCGTGGGCCATAGCAAGTCTTTGATAATTATTGTTTTTATGGAGCTCGTTGCCTTATTCATGGGGTGAGTTAGGTGATCTATAGTCTACCTACAGGTGAAAGCGAAATACGTATGACCCACCCCACAAATTATTTTCGGAAATACATATATAATTCAAATATTGTAAGCACAATTGCATATTGCGTATTGTTTACAGAAATAATGCTTTATTAATTATTAGTTGAGCTTATTCAATTATATTTAAAAACAATTAGGTACAGAAATGTCATTGTATGTCAAAATGAATTACTTTTCTTTGGCATATCTTTATTTTCCAATAGAATAAGCTAAACCGAAAAAAAAATCTTGATTATTTTATATTAATAGGTAACTTATAGGTTTGAATTATTTTTTTTAAATTATTGATGTACATTTATTACAGCTGTTGAGAAAAAAATCGAATGCTTCTTAACGGAATTTTGTGTTAATTTTGTTCCAAATATATAATTTGAATTTTGAATTGATTCATTTGATTTCAATTTCAATTTCAATTTTTGTTTTTGAAAATAAGAAAAAAATCCATTAAAAAATTGGGCAACAGAAGGAGTGTCGCACCGTTTGTTACTCCTAAGTGTTGATCGGCGAGAAGGGCTTACCGGGATTTAATCCCTCCAAATAATATTTTTAAGATTGTTTTCCTACAAATTATTTTTTTTATTATTATAGGACATTATATTATTATACGATTTCTGATTATTGAAAAATATTTTACGGATAACTTAAATCTTAGAACTATATACATAGGTACAAATAAAATCATGCATACATTATTACAAGCAGACATTCAGAGCAAATCAAAGAGGCTATATGGTATTGATATATTAATTAATAACTTTTTGATTGAAAGAGAGAAATATTATCTAGAAATATTTATTATTGTATCATGGTACCCATGATAAATTATATATTAAATAGTTCTAATATTTATAATTAAATCAATGTTTTGTTATATATATATAATATAATTAGAAATGTAAATATTAAGTGTTTCTAATAAAAAAGTTTGCATCGGTAAATTTGTTGATGGTGTGGGGGTAAAGCCCAACTGATATTGCTAATAATTTCGTGGACAGTCTTTATTCATGATAACGATATTTTATAAGAGAATGTATAGTAAAAAGTATATAATATATTTAATTTCAGATCAATAATAAATTCTTGAATACCTTTGTATAACCAAGTATACGTAAGAATTAACTCAAAAAAAATTCTTAAAGATTATGTTGAATGTTATTGAATTGTTAAACATAATACAAATATGAAATAAGTTCGTTGTTATTAAAGTAAGAAAAAAGTATAGATGAATACCACAAATGAATTACTAATTATTAATTTTTAATTCAGGTATCCATAATTATGATTTTCGGTACTTGTCTTTATAAATAAAGGTTTAGGTAATATGGATTAACTTAAGATTCATTAAACTAAAAACCGAGGTTAAAATACTAGGTGCTCATCAATAATAAAGATGTATTTGTTAAGTTTTTAATATTTAGCACTTGTTATTGCAATATCTAACATCTATAGATTGTAGATACACTATAAAATGTATATACATACCTACACGCTTTATCAGGATTGGCCAAATAGATAATAAATATATACCACAAGTCAGTAAATTCAAATACTCTCAATTTATTAAAATAAATTTATGTGTATACAATCGAATTTCTAGTATCTTCAGTATACTTATGCTGTAAATTTCAATTTAAGATAATGCTTAAGGTTGATCAGGTATTTAGACAATTTAGTCATGATTTAAAATATTAATTTCATAAGTAGGTACATGTAGTTATTTGAGTTTAAATTAAATGTATGCAAACACAATTTTCAGAAATTATTTACTTATTACTTAGTTGGTATGCATTTTATCAGTACCTACATAATATTATGATCACGAGTTATAAACAATATCACAGTTTATGTGTTCAAAACATAATAGTTTTGGTCTCTGTTTGTTTATACAAACGAGTAATCGTGCATGAAAAAGGTTGATATCTCTGCATACCGCACATCATTAAATGGACTATAATACTCTATGTATAAAGTATACAGTGGATACCTGTGAATCGACCTTTTTTTTTGGGAAGCATCGATTTATACAGGAGTTAGTCCAATAGTATATTTCTCTACTTTTTTATATTAGTAGAACCAATCTATAGTAGACATAATTCTGATATTAAAATTGCAAGGCTTAATATATTATTCAATAATTAGCAATCAGTATTGATTTTGTATAAGTACATTTATATTATCTTTAATAACTGAAAAACGACTCGTTTAAATTTTGAATTATAAATACTTCTACATTAACATTTAAAAAAAAGGTGGTCAAGTGGATACTGCTCTGCGGTACTTATGTTGTCAAATATGCCATTGTCATAGATGTGTTATTTTGAAATCAATGATAAATAATTACATACGAAAAATAATTCTGAAAGGAGACAGAATATTATTCCATAATATTTCATGGCTACACATACTACATAGGGTAACTTTCTGCTGAATTTTTTTTTTTGATAAAAGTAAAAAAAATTGATGGGAATCTTCTATTAAAATTTCTAATGTTGGCTATGAAAAGAAAACTTTTATGAATTTCTTTTTGAAAAATAATTTACGAAATTTGAATATTTTATCATGCCTATAAAAAGCTCAAAAAGAGTCACTAAAATTTGAATATTTTACCGTGTATGGAAAATAGTATTATTAATATCTGGTAAAAATTTCAAGTTTCTACGGAAATTCATTTTTGAGTTACAATAGAAAAAAAAACACACATCATAATATTTACGCGAGTGTCATACAAGTTTAAGCTACAGCTCCACTTTTTCTTTAGAGGCCAAGTATTTACTATTCGCATCCACACAATATCTTTAAACATTTTTAAAATCATAATATGTGACACACATATTTTTTACTTAAACTTGATACCTGCGTTTTGCACTAAAAACACATCAACAAGTTAGGTATCTTAAGAGGACGTTGCCCATGCGTTTGTTGTCCCCGTTTTATAAACTTACGACATGGCAAATTTTTGTTCACTAGTTTCAATAGTGTGCTGTTGGTTTTGTTATTAAAGTGAATTAATATTATACTATCAAACTTTTAGGTAAAAACAGTATCTGTGATTAAGCGTTAGCTCTTATTCGATATTTTAATTTTTATGCGAGATATGATCATTTTTAATTTGTGATATTTTAGGTACATACCCATATCTTGTATGAAAATACATAGAAAAAATCGCCGATGCGTAATTACAAATAATGTTCTTAGGTACCTAAAAGTTTGATTATAGGTTAATTCACTCTGATATCAAAATTATTAACGCACTACTGAAACAAGTTTTTTCTTAAAAAAAAAAAAAAACAAAAAAATATTAAACATTAAAAACATAGCTATATACATAAAATATAATTATAAAACATTTTCAATTCGTAGGCAACTGGGATTGTGTGGATTAATATATATAATTAAAATGAAAACATAAGTATACTCTTTTCATCGAGAGGATACGCCACGGCTCAGCGAAAATCGGTTATTCTGCGTATCCTCACGCGATATCTTGGCAAGGTAGAACCGGTTTTGACGGCTAGGTGTCTAAAGTAGGGATGAGCAGAATCGTCGTGTTCTCTCGGTGGATAGTGAAATGTATGTATGTTAATAATGAATAATTCGATTACATTAACTTGGTATTAGACGGCCGACCAACTACCTTTATAATATAATAATCGAGGTAGGTATACTGGTAAGCATGTTAATTAAAATACATTTTTTGAAGGTCAAGATAGTTGAAAAACCTATTTTCCTACAGATTTACTTATTGATATTTATCATTTTTTAAATATAATAATTAACGTAAACAACAAAATAGGTGCAATAAATTAATGAGGAAGTTATTACTATTGATGACAACTTACTGTTGTATGTTACAAGGACGTATATGTGTTAACTTGAGTATCTAATACAATATTGTTATTACATACGATAAATATTTTTAAGCCAAGCAGCAATTAAATTTGCTTGATTTTAGAAGTCATGGAATGTAAATAGTCTTCGTTTTCACATAAAAATCAACTGAGATGTTCAAAATTATAAATCGTGCCATTATAAAAAAATATTAATCTATTAGTTGTATATTACGTCAGTTTAAAGATTTGATATAAATCTTTACCAATGGCTATACCTATACAAATCACATATTTATAGTTTTAATTGATCAAATATATTAAAATGCATAGGTACTTACACTTTTTAAAGATGGCTAGACATAACACTCGATACTTAACTTATCCATTATATTATTATTTATTGAACATTCAAGGTCCTGACTCTTAAATTACGACGAATCGTATAAAATAAATGAAAATTTGATTTGATTATCATTTTGAAATTGCACCTCATCTTAATTTCTATTTGTATTTGCGGAAGCACTTATATAAGTGATTCTTACAAGGTACTAACATTACAACGTGAAACTTAAGTTCTGACTTTTATTTAAATGGTTGTATTTTTATCATCTATTTTATACTGATATAATTATAAGATTTTTCAGTGAATGTTATCATTTATTTTACCATGGGTATCATCATGGTGGGAGGGTTACGTTTGGGCGCATTGTCTAATATAGCTAGAAATAAAATGTTTTTTTTGTTCAGAATATCCTCATTTTTATTTTCATTTTTTTCATTTTTCGTTTTCTATTGTCAATTTTTATACTTTTACATCATTTTTTCATGCTATGGGACATTTTTTGCGTGAGACATTTTTCTCAAATTTTAGATTTGTTGTTTTTTGGTTGTATTAATATATTTTTTAAATTCTATTTTATAGTTAAATTTATTTTTTATTGTAAATTAAGAGAACGTTACTGATTTGATAACTTATTTCTTGTTTTTTTTATAATCCTATTAATTTTTTAATAGTTGTAGTTTTGCGTCCAAACTGTCTATACCTAATTATATGCCCTAACGTGTTTTCATAAATGCGTCTAAATGTGTTAAACATTTACGGATGCACATTTGATTACGCGCCCAAACATTTTACACTGTTACGCCTATTTAGTTATATACTTTTTATTGTTTGAAAAATCTTAGGTACAAACTTGATAACTTATGCAGTTTATTGTTTATACTTACCAAGTAGGCGATTATTTATCATGAAACACGCATTATTTCAAAAAGTATAAATGTTTTCGAAAAAAATATACATGTTTAAATATTTTTTATCTAGAACATTTTTTAAAGTTTTTATTATTTTTGAACCCAACATACAGTTTTAATTTCATACTCCAAAACAGTTTTTGAGTTATAAGTATGTAAAGCATTAATGAGCGAAGTAGTGGACCAACATTAGAGTACCTAACTGAGTATCACACCACTGCAATCTAAACTTTAAATACTTATTGTAAATTATTTTTATTTTATTACAAATTATTTGTGATATATACAGTACAATTAGTATAATGAGTGAATTTGATAAATGGTTATTGACAGGAGGTTAGCATTTATGGGCAGGCAGTGCCATTCGTGTACTCTTATATTATATATATTTAAAATAGCGTAGGTATATATTTGAATGATATAATTCAACTATAAAATATCTATAACATATTACAGGCATATTCGCAACTACCACCTAGGGTTAAAATTCTGGGAGGGGGGGGCACAGTTTTCCAACCAAAACTTAAAATAATCCATGTGCAGTCTGCATCTAAGATCAACAAGGGATTTTTTGGTAGGAGGGCTAGCCTCACCTTTAATAGCTCCACTGATTACAGGTATTACCATTTTTGGTATTATTTCTAAATTTCTTTATCCAGTAAATTGTGTACAGTTATCAAAGAATTAAATAGTAATAAACTGTTTAAATATATAAGTAGATATTTTTTTATTGGCGCGTTTGTGTAGGTTAGGTAGTTCACAAATTCAAATACATTATTTCAGTTTTACATATTATTTTGCATTTGAGACAACATATGCGGGTGTGTATTCAATTAAATGGTTATTATTTGCACTTATTGTTAATAGTAGCAAGTGTCGTCTTATTTAGAACGATGTATTTCTATTTTAAAATATATTGTATAGTATATTTACTATTTTACCACTTATAATAATATTTGATTGTTTAGTCTAGTTCACGATGTATTATCGGACGAAGAGTCATCGACTGAAGCTACAATCATCAAACATTTTGATACCAATAATGCTTTCAATGTGTTTTCTAATTCAGACGACGATCAAAATGAGCCAAAGAACAAGTAAGATATTGTTGTAAGACTTTAGTGTATAATGGTAAATATTTAAAAACATCTAAGGTTAACATTCATATCTTCATATTACAGTCCAATTGTGCGCTTGAGACACGAAAAAAGAAGGAGAAAATTACCTGAATTACCAAAAAATAGAAGTAATATTTGTTATTATTTCTGATTGCGAAGCCAAATGTCATATTTAAAGAAAACAATACACACTTACAACCTAGATTCTCAAATACCAATAATATTATTAAACTATTAATGTTTATAAATTGTATAGTGCGATAAAAACAAACTTTTAATTACCTAACTATATTAGGTATTTATTATGAAAAATAATAAACAATAATAATATATTGATTTCAATTGAAAGGGCATTTGGTTATTCGATTAAATTATCAATTGACTAACGTGAACAATTTATAAATATCTATTCAAAGCTGGATCAGTGTTAAGCTTGGCCGACGAATTAGGAGAAGTATTTTCGCCGGACAGAAGGAAATCGTTCGTATCGGGACTTCGAGATTCTGAATGTCGGTCTCCGGACTCGGGTATATCATTGGTTCATTCGCCTGAGAGAGCCAAATCTAGTTCACCACAAGAAATCGGTAACGAGCCCACAATAATGACATTAATACATAATATTATTACGCTCGCGACTTATCGGAATCAAACCTTACTTTGACTATTATTTATGCGCAGACACTCCGACTCCAGCGTCTTCGTGTTCATCGGGGCTTCCATTATCTCAATTAGAGCTACTAGAGGCCACGCACAGAGGTCTGTACAAGTTCGTTCCTAGGCACCGGGACGAATTAGAAGTGGATATCGGTGATCCGATTTACGTGCAAAAGGAAGCCGAAGACTGTTGGTGCGAAGGTACATTTACTGTTTGCTCTCAACGGGAACATTGATGGCAATGTTTAAATTGTGAATATTGTATATTATACATATTGATGGGTTTTCAGGAGTTAACCTTCGCACTGGAGCTCAAGGCGCGTTTCCGTCAGCGTACGCAGTAGACGTCGAGTACACGGATTTCGATTCTGCGACGCCCAAGGTGAAACGAGAACGGTTTCTTTTGGGATACATGGGTTCGGTGGAGACGATGTGGCACAAAGGCAATTCTGTGCTGTGCCAAGCCATACGCAAGATTACTGAACGACCCAATTGCAAACCACAATCATGTATACTTGAGGTGTCGGACCAAGGACTTCGAATGGTCGATCGTGCCAAATCTTCAACGATGGTAAGTGCTACACTGTTTAGTGTACTATTTACACGGAACTACCTACTTATGTACATAAGAGGTTCACACGCAAAACACTGCATGGACTAATTTTATATAGGTAACCAACACTTTAGTAATTATTATTTATTATCTTCTAAGTAATAGATGATGGTGATAGGTACACCTATTATATGAAACATCCATGTTCTGCATAGGCATACCTATATATTTATTATAATATAACATAGTTATACATTTCTTATCCATGCATTTATTTTGTTAAATTTTACCACACCCAACAATCAAATTGAATACATACCTACCTATATCACTTTTGCTGTGGTGCTATTTTTTTCAACAGCTATTATTTAATTTTTTGAATAGATACTCATCTATAATATTTTATTACATACTATATCATACTTTTCAATTTAGCAGACTAGAGATTCGAGTACACCATGTCAAGATTATTTTTACTCTTTAAAGAACGTATCGTTTTGTGCGTTCTACCCGGAAGACAACCGATACATGGGGTTCGTTACTAAACATCCAACATGTCAGAGGTTTGCATGTCACGTGTTTAAAGCGAACGAATCGTCAAGACCAGTGGCGGAAGCGATCGGGTAAAGGATTTCACACGTATTTTAATCGTTCAGAAATAATACAAATATAACACCCTATTCGTTTTCTTAGACGTGCTTTCCAAAGATTCTATCAGAAATACATAGAGACAGCGTATCCAGTGGAAGACATATACATCGAGTGAATGGAAGATAAGTTCAAGGTCATCGTGTAACATATTATTATATGTGCGGAGGACTCAGTGATACGTTTGTGGACGGACAGAACCGTTTGAAAATTATGAGCGATAAAAAGGAATCCTCGTTAGAGATATTGTGCAGCAGCAACGTTCTAATGAAACAAATTCAACATGTGATGAATACCAAATATCTAATGTATTTCATTTATAACTAGATCAGTATTATCTATTTTGCTCCTTTTAAATGTTCCCAAATACAACTACACATAATATATATTTTAGTCCCCACGACAAGTTCTAAGCAATCTCATTAGGAATAAGGATAATATATTGTATTGTATCTAAATGATTATTATGTTTTTATGAATTAATTTGTTAATATTGATGTTTAAATGGAATACTACCTAGCTTTAAATATAAATCAAAATATAATTTTGTTTAAAAAGTTTACAGTTTTCAGCCGATAATTACATTCATTAATAAAATGTACCT
>PVMI01027616.1:0-11792 GCA_008528875.1 Aulacorthum solani
CCATACTCGTATATAATTTGGGACATACATATATGATATATTAACATTTATTTCAGTGTATTATTTTATATTTACTTTAGAATCGATGGTCAAAACAACCCTGAAAAAACGAGTGCGTGTAAACACATATTATAATACCAGTTTAAATAAAAACAGCGTTTCTGTAAATTCTTGCCCATTAGAAATCGATGACATTGCACAAAATAATTTATATATATATATATATGTCATCTTAAACATTTCAATAGATATTATCCAGTTACCAGTGTGGTTGTTTTGTCTTTTGGGAAGAATATTCAAAAAGCATCCACGTCTTACATTATGTACCAATCTATACCTATATAAGTTTCACACTTTTGTACTTATGACGAACCACAGTTTAATCAGCCAATTTGTAATTTTGTTAAAATTAGAATATTCATAATTTATTATTACACGGTAACCACAGGTATTAAAAGATGAATAATATATATTATCACTGCCGAAGACAATGCGTGCTTCTGAGAGTCTGAGAAAGATATGCGCATTTGGGAAAGGTAATATCAAGATAAATGCTTCGTATACTTCCAAAGTGTGCACCTACTATACCTATGTGTGTGCACGCGTGCCAACAGAATGAAGTGGCCTATCGAAAATTGGGTCAAGATCTAGGAGGATATATGTAGACAGTGGACGTCCTCTGAGAGCAATAAAAGTCGACCGCTGGGAGTTGTAACACGAGCGTGGTATTTAAACTTGATAATTTTGTTTTTCGCGTATCCGTGACAAAATTATATGGTTCCTGGGAATATTAATTTTACCACTATCGACTAATCGCTGCAGTAGAACATTATAGATAATATGGTAATTTAGATGATCGTCGTATATGGGCACATATTATATAGCCATTATAATCATTGCCTGTCGGACGACAAAATTCGTCATCCCATCTACACTTTATGGAAGAAATTGTTTTCCCGGCAATACTGCAACACACGGGTATAAACATATATATATGTATATTTTACACCATGCATTGGTCAAGGACACTAAATATCACACTGCAACCGCCTCAGTCATTAATAATAATATTTCAAGATGTTTGAATACATTATTATTATTATGGTCGTAAGTTTGCACAAGTATACCTGCTATCTATATTTATTATATACTATTTTATTTGATCATATTTGAATATTTGTATCGTCGCGTTTCATGCCATCGATGAGTATCATACGAAGAGCTTTTTAGTTTTTTCATATTGTTCGATTAAACCGGATTCTTTCACTTGTTTTATATTACAATTATAATTCTACACTTTAATACACACACATACTATTGAGTATATTTAATGAGTGTTTTATATATAAATCATCTAAAATTTGTTAATTATCTTCCATAATACAGCCTTTTACTTTCACAACAATCCGGTGTATTAGGTAGGTAGATACTACTATAAAACGACCCGGTGGGATGAGACTGTGTTTGAAACACGAACGTATCTCGTATATAAATTCACATTATGGTGTATGTGTATAATAATATTATGTAACAACAAATGTAATAATTGGTGTAACCGCGAGAAAACTGAAATTTCCGGTCAAGGTTATGCGATTGGGATTGGTAACAACTAACAATATCATAAAATTGTGCGTTAGTCGCAAGAAATACCTTTGGTACCTATAATGTATAGTGGCTATAGATAGAGTCTATCTATAGCCAGTATATAGTCGCTATATACCTAATAATAGTACCTGATTGGATGTTGGTAAAATATATATGTGCGTACATATCTATATGGTTAGGTTATATAGGGATATTTGTTAAAACACGTTTATTAAATAAAACAATAATAAAATTCAAAATATTATAACTATATATATATGTTTTAGTCTACAAATTAACAAATTGTTATGTACAAGAAGATCTTGTTGCAAAAAGAATTGTTACATATTATTATTTACTAAACGCACTTGCAAGCGAAACGAAAGAGCCTAGTAAAATATGTTATTAGTAATTACTAATTATAAATTATATTTTATGAGCTATGGCTCGTGTCCGGCTGTTCAGGAATCGACCTGCAGATAGTCAACAACTGCAGATAAATAATAGGAGGCGAAATACATTGTAATGGAGTAGTAGATAATATATTTCATAATATTGTTACAATCGTAATAATATATTATTATTGTGTAGGAATGGTGTTAAGAGGTATTTAATTTAATAAGAATATATGTGATTTTGCCTTGAGAATTAATTATTATAATAATATTTTTATTTATTTTTTTATCAAGCCATTATAATATGAATTTGTAATGTTTTAAATGTTATTATGTATATTGTATATCGTGTATTTCTGTATGTAAATGTATACTACACTAGTCCGGCTAGTGAAAAATAATGTACAAATATATTTTTAATTAGTTCGCGTATTCGCGTTAGTTGATTCGAACTGCGATGACTCAATTATGGGTAGTACAAGATCACATTGCCTGGCGGTCTCCTATAATATTATAGTTTTCCAGTTGTTGGCGACGTGTTGGTAAACAATTGTTAAATTATTGTAAAATAGTTTTCCCATTGACCCCATTACTTTATTCCAGAACTAATGTCCGAATGAATTATGTGTCCCACTAATTTTGTATTTTAAATTCAAACCGTTGTTAGTGTCCGACCAATAAAATATTAAGCCTATACGAAACGTGTATATTTAATGCACTGTGTACGGTGTATATAATTAATTCGCAACGGCTGCGGCGATAGCAGTGACGGCCACGACTATGTATATTAAGAGGTGCTCCCTAACCTTAGGGTGCATTTGTGACGAACATCATCATTTCATGAAGATTAATTAGCGGTTTAAGCTTCCTATCTTACATACATCAGTTGCATATTTGAATAATAGTTTAAAACTTCGAGTCAATGAATCACATTCATCATTGAATATTATTCCTTTCTTGTATCATATTATGCGAACATGATAAAATAATACAACGTTTCTTGCGAAGGAGTAATATTCATTTATATACAAATACTAACCATATAAAAATCTAAACAATGAGCAATCGAAAACTGAAACTTTCTCTTGATTTATTTCCGAATCATCATAACGAAAAATCAACTTTCCTAGTACATAATGTAAATGATATCTTTATTTATATTTGTTATTTAAAAATTAAAAATTATTTATAATTTTAGCACAATTCTATAGCATGGTTTTAAATAACACCTAAGTACCTAACAATGCGATCTTGACAAGACATGAAAAATCGCAGACTATTCTCACCTGTATAACAATAATATTGGCAAACCGTATGTAAAAGTTATACATATATACATATTAAAGTAAATATTTAACACATAGAAATACAAATACTCGGTTTAATGAGTATTTTAGTCGAGTAGAAAGAATTCGAAAAAAACAATTTATCTCTTTTTTCAACATCAATGGAATGTGCACATTATAATATATACTAGTATATTCGTTGTTCGCACGGTGTGTGTATAATATTGTTCTATTGTAGGATACTCTGTATAGTTAGATTAGTTCTTGACAGTAGGCAAAACATCGTTCAGAAAAATAAAAATCATAGTTAGATTTATTATTAAAGTATCATATTATTATTATTATTGCATCATTTTACACCGTTGGTCAATTTTTAGCAAATGTGTGTACATAAATAAAAGCGTTTAAATACAAATAAAATTATGAATCGTTTGTTTTGAGTAATATACTTCCGTGTTTTTTTAGATCTGAACAATTTATACGTACGCAAATTATTATTGTACTCGTCCATTATAAAGTACAGTAATTTTATATTTTATATACCTACACACACAAAACTTATTTTCAAATGTACTTGGAAATGGTAACGATATAAGTGTCTATTATACGAGTGTATTTACCGTTTGGTATTTCAAATGTAAGTATGTATAACTCATTCTTCATAAGCAGCTATAACCTCTCACTAACACTTTATTGAAAAAAAAGAATACCTTTTATTAAAATATAAATTTTGAGCATAGTATGATAATATTATGTATTAAGGCTTTAAAAAAACGTTTATGATTAACTATTATTATTTTATGGTACATAATATTAAATATAGATTTAAAGTACAGGTACTTGACTCAAAATGTGTAAATTAAAATATATAGCCATCAACCACTTTGCATAATATAGTTATAATACACACAGATCATTATAATGACGTCAGTGGATTGTACATTTATGAAATGAAATACGCACACCACACGGGAAAGCCGGTATTGGTCACCCATACAAGACGCAAAATACCCACTTATATCATGTTTACGCAAATGTGCTGATGTAAATTTAATGTTGATCAGTAATCATTATTGATATTCATTTGTATAGGTAAAAACCTATGTAGGCTATACAGTATACATATAGATATTATATTCCATTGGGTATGAATATATATATTTATTTTTGTCATCACAAATTTATTTAGACGTAAAGAGAATACTAATCATTAAAAAATCTAAATAAGTACATATAAAAATGAAAAACTGTACAATAATAATATTATTATGAATAATAATTTTCAAATTGAATATTTATGCCAAATTATTTAAATGTTTAAAAATATTGACTGACTAAATAAAACAGGTAACTTTTAGAGGCCGTTTACGATTTGAAAAATTTGAGTAGATTAAAATAGATTGCATTGGTCAAATATCGATTTAAAATTATAATTTGCAGTAGCTAACAACTTCATACACAAAACATATTGCGTAAAAAAAGTAATTTATATTCTTTGAGAACTTCAAATACTATAATTATAGCCATCAAAACGTCATGAAATACTATATTTTTTTATTTTATAATACTATTTATTATATATCTATTTAAATTTCAATACTAGCATAGTCAAAAACCTTACTTATCGATGTGTACATTACAAGTAAGTAGACTATATAATCAACCATCATCAGACCACAAAAAATTAACCACGTTGTACTAAAACGTAATACCGAACTCTTATTTCATAATTGAATTATTTTTATTATTACTATTATATACTAATATAAAATCATAGATATTATATTTTAATGTTACTTGACACTTTAATACATTCATATATTCTGTAGATGTGGATTTTAAGGTGATATTCTACTAATGTTTTAACATTTTCGTTATCAGCTTCAGTATGTATTATATAAAGTATAATAGCAACAACTATAGAATATTTTTCTGTAAATTTACAATTAAATAATTTGTGATATCAAATTTCTGAATTCTGAAATCAACGTTTTATGTAAGTGTTATTACATGTATTTTTTTTATTAAAAATATGACGTTATCACTATTTATGATAACTAATGTTATATTTGATTGAATAATACACCACAAGTTATAACATACAATATTTTTATCATTATTTTTTGGTATAAACTAAAAATTGTTATTGTTATATATTATATTATATATTAAAAATACACGAGTGCTTTATACTGCTATAATTCCTAACTTTCACCGAATTAATCGATTGTTAAGTGATCTCAATTCTTATACTAATTAAATCAATAGCGCGATAATATATTGTGGATATCATTCCTACTTGCAATATCCAGAATAAAACGTACATCTTCAAGTTCAGCAAATTATAATATAGACTAAAAATCATGTAATATGGCATTATGCTTTTAAAAATTAGCATTATTATGTGTTAAATATTTTTTTTATACATCGTTATCTCGTACGATATTTTTTACACTGTTGGACAAATTTCAAACATGTCAAACAATATTTAAGATTCAGTAAACAGGTTTACTCATACTTTTAACCATTTTCATGTAAAATAAGTGAAGGTGAAATGTGAATCATGAGGCTGAACGCGAAATCGTTATTAAATGCAGGTCGAAATTAGGTCTAGGTGAATTGAATTTGAAACTTTACAGAATCCGTAAATACCTACTAAAAAACTAATATGAAAAATTATAATATTTTTTTAATCCTACATAATAAACAAAAATTTCCTATACGTTTGACACTATTATACCTACTATATGTCTATATGACTATATTGTCTACTCAATAATACTTATAAAATACGAACGAACCATATAATAGTATAACCGTATAGCCTACAGTATAAAACTGTAATCGTTGGATAGTATTTTTGAATTTCTGATATTTATTAAAAACATATTTTAATATGACGAAAGGTTAAGATAAATACGACATGTACGCCGAGACCATAATAATGGTTTCGATTAATTATTCAAAATGTTTGCGTTGCAATTAAAATCATTTAAAAGCAAAGAATAAGTACAATTCGTAATTTGGCGTCGTGTTCATCAAAATCGTTCGGCAAAAGTCATTAGTCCATAGACCAAACGCATATTATACAGCTCAAATGTTAAATAGTACATTAATATACACTTAACTATGCATGTTCGTAAGTACCTACCTATATATATTGCAACTGCAGTATATAGAAGTGGATGGCTTACAATGTTTTAAAATATTTAGTTAAACCTAACGCGACGAGACCAAGCACATTAACATCGATGAGTAAACACGTAAACAGTGAACAATACCATACCAGCGCTATAGATGTGCTTATCTTGCCCCCCTGCGAGAACTACTCCATGTACTTCATATTATAATGGCATAGTTATTCGGATTCGGATTTGCGCGGCATATTTTCTATCGTTTTAACAAATTTACTACTAACTACTCCTCGTGACCACTTCGACGTTATTTAGTCTCGAATTTGGAGTATGTGTTATACACATATATGTGATTTGGATATATTATAGGAGGGTGGTATAGTAATAATAGCTGGTATCGTGCAAAGTCGTAGATTTATGGTAGGTACTTACCGGACTTGTGTTACGAATCCTCCGGGAACGTTATATAGTAACGTGTATACGTGTGTGTTGTGGAGCACTGAGGAGAGTGTCGTGAACGAATTCGCGAGTGAAAACCGTCCGTTTGCAAAGAGTATCGATAACGGAATAATGAAAAAAAGAACTAAACCAATGACGACGGTCGAGTCATTTGATCGGGGTGATTCGTGTGCAGCACTCGCGGCGATCGAACGGAAAGCGGGCGGTACATCAGAGACGGACAGAAAAATGATGAAGTACAATAATATCGTGTATCGCTGTCGTCGTCGTCGTCGTCGTCGTCGTCGTCCGATATACTATTTGATTTATTTTTGATATATTTTAACGATGTATTATCGAAAACTAAGTGTTCGTGCCTTCGCGCCGTCGGCGTCGTCGTCGGTCGATCAGCGCTATGCGAGTGACGGCAATGTTTACTGCAACCGACCGTGCAGTGGCCGTAGTAGTCCAAAACGTCTCCCGCAGTATAGGTATAGGTAAGTGGCGTGCGCCGGCACACTGCTGCAGTGGCGTGTGCGTAAAAACCCACCGGAGGTGGTGAATAATGCGCGAGAGGCGATGTAAACTCGATGTGAGCAGATTACACTGCAAGAAAATATTATTTCACATAATATCTATCATTATTATAACCACATGTACGCAAGACCGTCACTGGGATGTACAAAATATATTTTATTATTATTATTTATTTTCTATAATACATCATTATTATTACGTTGCGCGTCTATAAAATATTATGCATACAACATGCCGTACACCATCGCGTAAGTAGGTACACCCCTAATGTCGTAAGCCGTAAATAGGTATGGATATATACGTATTGTTGTTATTACTATTATTATAATTCGTCGTTGGTCGTTTTATTAGTACATTAAAAAAAAAAAAAAAATGAATTACAATAATCGCCATGCGTATTATAATATGTTTTTTTAACGATCTATAGTTACCTCCGTCAGCGTGCGGACGTGTGTTCGATCATGTAACTATGTTTTTCTTGTTGTTGTTATTCGGGCTAGCGTACGATTTAGTTATATAAGCTCAGAGATTTCCTCGGTCCTGGTCCTTGAATCCTAACCCCTCGAATGCATTTGACGTCATTCGTCTGTGCAAATTTAAAATCATTGCGATATGACTTGCGGACTTAAGTATAAGGTACGCACGGCAGCGGCGATAGTAATGATACAGCATGCCTCTATACTACTATATATTTAACTACATACTACCTTAATAATAACATGAACAATAATATATATAGTTATAAATTATAATTATGTCTTTAGATCTTATTTGTTACACGCTTCGGACGTTTAATGACGCTCATGTATACGTAAAATAAACCCCGAAATCGGCAGGTACTGGAACGAGTTGAAAGCAAAATATATGCAAATACCTAAAATTATTCAGCCTACAGTATTGCCTGCAGTGCCGTCTTTAGTCCGATGTCTAGAGGAGGAATGGAATAATATATATTTATATATTATAGTATTATACGAATATAGTGTAAATAAGGTGTGTAGGTTCCAATGCACACAGTAAGTAAAACCATAGGTACTATACACGTGTAACGTGTAAGTTCATATACGAAAATAAAATTTGAATTTACCTACCTATACCTAAATATAGTATATTAGTTCCCACACAAATAGTTACAATTGAAAATGTTTGTTCTTATTTTCCTAAATAAAATCAGACAAATTGTTCATACACTTTATTCAGACATTAGACTTATAGGACTGACACCTTGAGGCTGGAGTAGTTTTGGAGCGGTTACAATTTATGAGTTTTGTGTTCTTGATTATACATAGTATATCATACACAAACAAACACATAATCGTAACGACTAACGACACTGACTGCTATTTACCTTTAAGCTGCAGTCTGTCCTAACTCTCAAGTATACCTAATAATAATATAACTCGACATAACCATAATATTTCAAATTTTAAAAGGTGTGTAGTTTTACCTGAAATGTCCCGTGTAGGAACTTACCTTGTTTAATGGTGTAGTAAGTCGAAAAATATATTATCATATTATAATATATATATTGTTTATCATATGTAGACTAATATGCTTGCATAGAAATTGTGAGGTCAGTAAATAATAAATGTACAAACATAATAATATTTTTATACGGTACTGATACAGTGATACCTATAGCCAAAATACTGTATACCGAAAAATTTGGCGGAAACTTTCAGGACGCCTGCGGTGTGCAATCTTTTAACAAACCGTTGTCAACACGTGTAAATAACAACCATTGCATACCATTTTTGTTTTTACGATTTGTTATAGGTAAAGATATAAAGATTTTAAGATTTTGAATGTATAATTATGGAATTTAGTTCAATGTAAGACTGTACACTATTTGTATATGATGAACGCAGTAAAGGGAAAAATAGTGAGTATAAAAAAACAAAAAAAACAAATTACCTAGTGTTTGTAAAATACCCTGGCTTATTCTTGAAATATAATTCAAATAATATGGTATTCTTGGATAGGGCATACTGCTATAGTAGTTTATTTATGCTGAACTTGTTCTTGAAAACTATCTCAATTTTGAACACAACTATCAAAATAAATCATAATAATGTCGAGATGTCCGACTGATGTTTTGAATACAAATGTATATAATGAATAATAACAATAATAAAACGCGTGTTACGAGTTATGTGTTTTCTTATAAACATATTATGATTTCATATTTTGACAGTCGTTTATTAGTCTCTTAATGTTATCAGCATATTGTAAGAACAATAATAAAATTATTCAAAAATCAATGATATAATAATTTATATTATGCTTCACAGTTTAATATCGTGTCTATTTTTTATTATATGAAACTAATCACACGTTAACTATAATAGCCCCGAAAAATGTAATTTATTTTATTTTGGGTTGTGACGATTTGCTCAAAATTAACTTACTAAAGATTTAACTGTTATATGTTTATTATATAGCATAATGCATACTGCATACACATTGATACATAATTCAGTTGGGACAGTTAGGTGTTTAGGTACGTGCATTACCATTTTACCAATACAAATTACCTATATAATTTTTTATAAAATTCATGGCTGTTAATTTATTACTAATTTGTCAATACATCTTATGGATTTAAAATATAAAAATACCATCTTAGAATTATTGTTACATAATTAGAATAAATTACTTTTGACTTGTTATTGCCTGTCTATGCACTCGCCTAAACAATAAACTTTTATAGTTTAGGTATATACATGATATTAATTCAATGGCTAATCTTTCTTATAACTATTTGATTTAAATTTAATAACTAATATTAGAACTTCTATTTCGTCCGACAAAGAGTCCTGAAATAGACTTATACAGTTATACGGCTTATTTTGTGATCGAGAAAGTTGTTTTGTCAGAAAAATTATTTTGTCCTTGAACATCTTGAACAAAACAATTATTTGAAAAATTCCTTTTTTTATATATCGATTGGACGTACCTATATTATTATAGAGTCTTAAGTTATTAGCTACCTACCTGAATTTTATTAAATTTTTTTGGGTTATTTTTATTACTTCAGTAGTTCAATGTCACATTCACTATTTTATTATTCATCAAACAATATTGAATCTATAGAGGTTAGGTCGCTCACAAAATGGAACTTAAAGTATAATAAATATATAATATATATTGATTAAATAGGTTCACAAAAGATAAAAAAAAATTGTGGATCAATAAACAACGATCTGGTCAAAATTATGAATATTAAAGTAGTGTATAATATATAGTTTATACAGGTATAATAGTATTCAATAAATTAATCAAAAATGAAATATTGGTGCCTTAAACAAATAAACATGAATGATCCACTGAATTAATCAATATACATATTATGTAACCAGGCATAAATATAAAATCCGGAGATTTATTTCTGCTGTACTATTTACTGTATATAATAGCCACATAGGTTTCAAGGGTGTATATCTTGTCATTAAGTAGGTCACTGGCCACTGCGATTGTGGTGTTAAATTTGAATTCAATGATAAATCGTCGAATACAAAGAATTTTAAATTCAGTTAGGTAATCAAAGGCTCGAAATCCAAAACAATTCTTATTTCTAATTATTATATAACCCCAAAAATAATTCATCTCTAGTTATTGACCTTTTATAACCTTTTTAAATATCACATCATTACGGGTGCCACACGTTTTTGGTATGCGTATACTGCAAGTATACAGCAATTGACAACGTTAAAATATTATGTTTTCATTGATTCGTACTTTATTCTCAAGTCTGATAAGTATTACCATTACGTGACTCGCAATGGCTGCAGTTAATCACTTGCTTTATTTTACTCGAATGTGCTTATATTCAATATACCTACCTACTTCCTCCCTTATCACTTTTTGCATTGACTCAAATATAATAAATAGCTAAATAGGTAAACCATTGACGGTAGTTAACGTGTATCGTATAATAATATGCAATTGTTTCCTTTGCAATATTTTATTTTCTTGGAGAATAAAATATTTTTATAGAATATATTAATTTGTTTAAATAACACAAATTCCAAAGAAAATTCTGATAAAATAATCTCAAAAATTATTAGTCATTAGTATCTAATAAAATGTTTTAGTACACACTTTGTACACAAACACGGTTCAGAATCGTGTACAGAATTTGATGAATCGTCATTAAAATTTAAAACTACAAGACAGCTAGCTGAGTCGCTCAGATGAGTCGTATACTCGTAGGTATAGATAAGTATAGGTAGGTACACAAAAAGATCTCACAAACTATTTTTAGTTTTTATTTCCTTGCTTAAATTATTGTTACGCTACAAGTATTTATGCGTTAAATTAATAGTTTTCTATAATAATTGACTGTTAACGGAAAAAAACTGAAACATTTGAATGTACTAATTATTATTACTCAAATTTAATTATTTTTGAAATACTTT